>JACSZP010001381.1:24837-46200 GCA_016161895.1 Pinna nobilis
GAGCAAAGGCAAAATTTGTAGCCCTTCACCGGCACACGGTGACGTCTCCTTATGAGTGAAATATTCTTGAGTGGGTCGTTAAACAGCAATACCAATACAATACTAAAAGTGACAGGTGTTGTTGCGTAAGTTAGCAACAAGTTGCACCACTTCTTGTAAATATCAGCTGAGAGCACTCGTTTTTAAGTATTGGGAGAAAAAATACCATAAAAAGATTTACCATACATCGGTTTTAGTTTGACTTAATGTCGCCATTATCACTATAATAAAATGCAAAGAAAATTCTCCTACTCTAGATTTTATTAGACGTGAATTTGATTAAGAAAAACTTGTTCAACGTCAGTTGACAAATGTACAGTTTAGATATTATAGGCAACTCGGGACACTAAGACTAATTACTGAGTTATTGGCAATATGTCATTTAATAATCGGTAAATTACTTGGAAACTGTAGGAATAAGGTGGAGTTATAAAGGGGAAAAAGACATCAAACATAATCGTAAATGATCCTATATTGCTATAGAGGATTGAACCAGGCACGAAGTGTTTAAAGTCATCCTCAACTTATTCCATTGAAGGATAATGCGGTTTGATTATTGTCTGTTTGCAAACTCCTCTGTTCTCATGTTTAATTTGTTGTTAATGTAACGAATTCATGTACCACGTGGTACCCGATAATATTTGTACGGGACTAGTATCGCCAATGGTAATGAAACGATACTCGATGAAGCATTCTTCCATCGCTAGTAGTAAAAACAGTCCCGCACAAACGTTTATTAAGGCAAGGAACCACTTTTACTTCAAGGCGAAATGAAAGTTAAATTTGTTTTATCCAAATTAGACCTGCCTTAATTATTTTCAGCAATGAGCACAAGATCAAAGAATAGCTAACCAATATCCTAACACCAATAATGCAAAGAATCCATCTCCACGCAAGGATCATAGCGTACAAAATAGATTTTGTCATAATTTCAATATGATTATTTTGTGTTTGGCGTTGCAAGGGAAACACTTATCTGATGCTTCGCGTCAGCTACATATCATGTAATATTTCAAATAATGGTTTACATTTGTTTAAAGAATGTTTTTGTCAAAACTTAAAAAAATCAAAATCATTTGAAATCTTAATGCATGCGTATTTCAAAATTAGTGATCAATTTTAAAAGAGGTATTTCTTACATTAATTTGCATCAATCAAACCAATTTGTCACTCAAAGCGATGGAAATTTGCCTGATTTGAAAAAAGATACTGATTTTTCATATTGATTTTTAAAGTAACTGATCCGTTATTTTTAGTGCATGGACATGCCTATTTCGCTGTATATGTCAATGCTTAAAACGTTAATAAAGGGTTCATTGTTGAAAATAATCTCGCGTTGCACAATGTACTACTTGGGAATCCTTCACCTCACGGAATTTAGATGAACGGCCTCATATTTCTGCCTATTTTGGCTATAGCGACTATAGTAGCGAGGCTCCTTAATCGTGTAATGATTTACTGTGACAAAGAGCCTCAGTTATTATGGTTTCATCTGAACAACCCACAATAGTGTTATCCAAAATGTCGAGGAGCATTCGATTAAAGGACATTAACTACTTATACTACCGATAAACTGTAACACAGCCTGTATTCGAACCATAGCAGAAAACGAACGCTCGATTTCCTCTTTAAAGTAGAATCGTTTCATGATCAATTGATTATTATTGACGATTTAAATCAGAAACCAAGGTATTTTAATACTATAAATACAGTTCTACAGTCGAACCTCACCTAAAGACCGTCTGTCTCAGGAGATCGCCTTGCACTAAGCGCCGTTAGAATTTGATCTGGTTACTACTTTTAAACATTTCAACCCGACTTAGGAGACTACCTCACTAATCAGACCAATTTTAGCCGGTTACTCGATTTGTCGTAATAGTGAGGTTCCACTTTATACTTTGTGCTTTGAATCTACTCTTTATCCAAGTGGAAACAAGTATTAAAACTGTCTGTTTAATGCAAGTTGCACTTACTAAGGTATCTCTTCTTAATCCAGAATATTATAATAGTATCTTTGCACTCCAATTTAATCTTAATGTTGGTTTATAGATAAGTGTATAAAGGTCATACAATGCAGACAAAGTATTAACGCAAATCAACAACAACAAATTCATATCTGGTAATACTCGGTGATAAAGCCTCTAAAGATGATCACAATTTTATATCTAGTAGTCTAGGTGCAACCTATCTAATTGAAAATAATTCTGACCCCAAAACACTTGCAATATCTGTCACAGTATTAAGATATCTAGTTCATTTTTTTTTCTTCTTTTTGTATATTCTATAAATAATCATAAATCGGAGGGATTACAGGGATTTTCAGATATTTACTTTTAGGCGATCTGAGTAATTTGACTTTGTACAAATATTGCGTAATACTTGTTATAAATAATGTTATGAAAATAACTTACCAAAATAGAAAAATGGATTAATTTTATTTTTTATCAACCAATTTTCCAAGCCACGATAGCGATTTTACGATAGGTATTTACGAAAGATTTGTGAAGGCTTGAAATTCAATCTGATGGAAAAATAGTTTTATAGCCCCCTTAAATATAATCCGCCCGCAAAGTAACCAAGTTGTTGACGTTTTTCCTATCTAGTAGCATGCAACTGATGCATCTATTATTTAAACCTTTCTACGTATTGAAATAATTACAAAATTACTTCGCACTGGGGTTTTATTAGTGGAGTAGATATTTCCACACGATATCGTATTTTGATTATATTAAATATTGCAGTTGAATTATTCACATTCATTTTAACATTATTAAAAGATGATTTGCAAAATATGTCATGGAATAATGTTTTTCCACTATTAACGATTAGTCGATTTTGAGAAGAAAAAAAACTTTGAATAGAACAAATCAGAGGAACGAACATTGACCGATCTCATGGTTCTTATACGGAATATAAAAATAAAGAATTCGGGAGCAGTCCATATTCCATGTAGGGGCCTTTTAACGTGTATTGATTCCAATTAAGTGTTCAACTTGGATCACTTTACTTCAATTCCAATGAATATACTAATACCCGCTCGATGTGATCTAAAAAGGCTAAAGGGTAACACGCAGTAAATTTGGCGACTGCACTTCCTGTACCACTAACAATTGGTATGTCGTTTCATCATCGATTAGCTTCTTCTCATAACATACAACAAAATCTATGGACATATAGCTCCCCTTATATTGTACCTTTGTTATAAAAGTCAGTTAGATAATTAAAAGGTTTCCCGTAATTGATCATCTGTGTCTATGTGGATCAAGAACCAATCATTTGAATTCTGATATTTTTATTCAATTTTTTTTCAATTAATCAAGTTTGGATGCACTTCAGAATTTTCACAATACGTAAACAGCAATTAATCTTCATTATCTGTCGCACGTGATCAATAACACTTACTACTACGTCCAAAGTAAAAATTGATAAAAACGTATTATCCCGTTTAATCAATGGCGGCTTTTGTTTGTCTGTTATGGGTTGTACTGTTACTTGCCGCACCGTTTAATATAATCTCTGAAAAAGGGAAATACATCTGTGACATACATGTCAGATTTTCACATCAAAACCCATATCAGGGTATCAGAAATCAATCTCACTTATATAAACGTAAATTGTCTGTTTCGAGGAGCATTGTATAGATATATTAATTGTATTTTAAAGACCATTAACTTGGTCAGTGAACCATTTAGCATGAATATTTTATCTACTCTCCCCAGTTCCCTTTCGATTTTTGACTTTGATTTAATTTTATATCAGTGAATTACCAAATACAAGCCACCTTCAAACTGTCACAAATGCAAAAAGAAGAAATTTTTGACATACTCAATACTTGCGTTTTTAAAGAACTCTATAGAATAGAGATGAGTAAATAAAGCTGTATTAATTTTCTTATTGCGGAACGTTTATACGTATGTTAATATGTGTATGTTCGAGCTTGTAGCCTTTTTACTTTGTGTTTGTTTATGATTTCTAATACATGTAATTATTATTAAAATAGAGCCTAAACGACTAGATTAGTAACTCCTTCTCCGTTTTTACAAGAAGAGTTATATTGATAGACACTATCATGTTTGCAGTAGTAGGTAAACAACCCAGTATTTCCTTTTAGACACGTAAACAAGCTTGGGTGATTGGCTAATGATGAATCAATGTCTGTCCTTGCACTTTATACTACATTTGCCTTTTTTATTTATTCTTTTTCTTATATTATCTATCGTTGTTGATCATCTGTCTCAAGAATCTTTCCCTCCTGAGATTTTTTCGACTCCGAATCGAACCAAAATATCATGGCCTAGGCTAACGTTGTAATTATAATACATCGCTCCAGTCTAACAGTGTCTAGATCAACCGTATCAGTTTACCAGTTCTATTTGAATCAGTATCGATATACGATCTTTTTCACAATACGTACATGTATTTGCATGTGTCAGCTTTAGCTAACACATGCATTAAAACATATCATTGTGCAATAAACAACACTCAGGACGAAGTATTATGCCTAGGTATTTAATTTGGTAGTAGCAAGAAATGTAGGTGATAGCGCATCCCCAGGTAAAAGATACATGTCCCTAAAGAACATCTTAAAATCTACTTCTGATGAAGATATATAAAGAACTTAATTTCCTAATAAATTCAACTTATTTATAATAAAAAAAAAAACCCTTTTGTTTATCCTCTGGAGGGATCAGAGTATACAGATTTGACTGCAGTTAAACCTGACTGAGAGACCATCTGGGAATTAAGACCCAGGACCATGGGTATTTCACAATTACAAATATACCATTTATGTATAAACCACCCCCAATGTGGTGACTTCTTCCCTGCCGGGACTAGTTTAGTTGTGTTCCTTGCGTAAATAATACCGTGTCTCAAACGGAAATATGGAAAAATTAGGGAAGTGGTGGGATTTACAAATGCTCACCAGCATCCGACTTTCTTAAAATAAAACAATGGGCGTTTAGAAACATCGAGTACAAACGTTCTGTTAGAGCACAGGAAGTTGTCAAATGATACAATCGTGTAAGAAAAGAAAACTAGAACATATATCCACATATGTCAGCTTATGTCCCTCAAAGGGGAAATAAGCTTCAAATTCCAGCCTATGCTCAACAACTGAGAGAGAGAGAGAGAGAGAGAGAGAGAGAGAGAGAGAGAGAGGTAACTTGTTGTAAGGAACCTTTGCTGTTACTGTCTACTCCGAGGTACAGACGGAGAACACGGCATATTAAGTATTACGTATCTAATGTTTATTACAAAAGAAAACCATGTCAAACATTGAGACGATATAAAAAAGGAAGAAGAGTTTTTAAAATTAAATTTTACATCCGCTTTTATTCAACGTTACATCAAACCACTTAACAATGGACTTTATACGTGGAAGGTGCATACATTGTAGATCAAAAGGGATACTACATGTATATGTTGCTCTATCTATCCTTACTCATAAGCCTTTGTCACTCAAGTACTGTAGCGAAAATAAATTCATAAGTAGTGATTGTCATGGCTGATATTGTACAACACATGATAAACACTTTTAGTAGTCGGCTAAAACTGATAAACTTAAAGATGTTCTGTGTTTATTCAATGGATGATTTCATATTAACTGATTTGAAATATTATACATATCAAAGTTTACCCTGCAAATCTGTGAGAGTCCATTTAAACTTTAAGTGGTCAAATCGTGTACTTCTGACAAAGGATATTTAATATTGGACGCGACATGCTGGACATCCAGCGTTTAATTTCACTTGTGTATAATTTATGGCAATAACCAGGAAAAACCAATAAAGTATTCAGTGTTAAAATGGAGACATAGAACGCAGTACTAAAGGTGTGAATACGAACTATATTAACATAACTGTGTCGTTATTACAACCTCATCACACCTACGGATACCTGTAATTACGGTTCGCAGTTACCTTCATGGTATGTGTGATTTCAAAATACAATTATTATGACTTCCTAACATAGGGGAATTAAGTACCATATTCATAAGATATTTACAAATAGCAGAATTTCTGTGAAAATATATCGGACGTGTTAACTATTCCTCCAATAAGGCACGGATAGGCGTTATTTATTCATCATTTTGTATGATATAGGAAAGATGAGTAAAACGTAAATACAGAATGACAGGTACTGAACCACCTCTCAACCATAAGACAAAACACGGGGGAACGACAAGTGAAGAAAAAGGTCATCATGAACCGTACCCTGTAACCAATGCATTACCAGTGTTTGATTCTACCACTCTTTTTTTGCTGATAATATGAATTTATGAAACCATCAGGATTATGCAACAAGATAGAAGAAGAGGAATATCATTTAAGTTGAGAACTGATCATTTGTGATGAAAATGTGCTTAAGTGATGTTGTATAGTCTATATCATATATTTAATCTTAACATCAGAATGCCTGTATTACATATTGAGCGAAACGAACTTTAAATGCATTTTGAGTCTTTACGATGTCAAAATACCCCCTGACTTTTTCGATAACTTGTCATTTTAATTTTCCGTATAGTTCCTTGGAATTTTTAACGCATACTTTATGCACAATGGGACACGTTGAACAATCTAGATGCGTTCCAACTGATGTAGTGATTTCCAATACTGATCAAGAAGCCGAGTATAACTTTATTGACTAGAATTAAAGTGCGTCAGTCTAAAGCTGACCGGTGATCATTCCGGAATGATGTGCGTGATCCATACCCTGTTGTGTGTCCTTTACTAGTCTAACCAGAAAAGTGATCATTTTTAATTATTGGACGAACTTCATTCATATGCGGAGAGATATACCATTGATTAGGATAATTTTGAAACAGTTATGGTAAGTTCTGTCTATTTTCTTTTTTTTTCATCTGTAGCAAAGGTGATAATTGTTTATACATTTAGCCATATTTCCCACTGTAACTATATCTTTAATAGTCCTATATAAAGAATTCCACAAAAGGGCGATAATTTGAAGCTTTCTCTGTTTGATGAACCTTTCGTGTACTTTAATATACGACAATGGTCTTTTGATATATGGGTGAAATAGCACTGAGTAGAGAAAGAAAAAGAAAAATAAGAAACGATCCTACCGTAATGTGTATATTTCTGTCATAGTGAACTGGGCTTACTGCGGTCCTTTTAAACATATTTCTCGTATTTTCGGTAATAAAGTCTACATTTACTGCTATCAATTTAATAAAATTTGTAAATTTGAATTTTAAATGTGTTGTATTAATGTAAATATACGAATGGACTTTACAAAAAGTTTAAAGGTTAGTTTTATTCTGCGAGAAAGGTGTTTTAGTTAAAATATTTGGATAAGTCACCGACGGGCAACTTTTGTAAAAAACAATCTTTGTATTTTTCCATTCATCGTAAAAGTTATAAGCAATTAATTGTGAAAACAAGCCATCACTCGGCCGCTCACGTGCACACATACAAAGGCAAACACACACACAATATACACACGTACATATCTCCATCCCTCTAACTATCTCACCGTTCAGATAAAAGAATTCATATTAACACCAATATGTACATTCTAATGCGTCACAAATATATTACAATCTATTTTATTTACACATAAATAAAAGACACGTTCCAACACATAATCAAAGCAAAAGTTTTAAAAGTGATTATAGTATGATTTACGAAATCATTCTATCTTTTTTCCCCTCGGCAAATGTTCAGCTGTGAACTATTTTTTTCAATTACACATATATTGATTTATAAATGGCATAGGGAGACAATTTGTAAGAACAAATGAATGACATGTACTTCGTTTTCTGATAACCATACGTGTTTTATTGTTGGACTTTTCAAAAATATTTATACGGACAGAAAAATAAAGTACTGCAGTACTTCATCTCATGATGATAAACAATTTAACAAAAAGTATAGAGAAACCCTAGAAAATGGCGTAACATTTAATTGTAGACATGAAATCACAGATACAAAGGCATCAATTGCCAGCAGAATTATTAAAGCATATACATGTTCTTGGTGAATATTTGACAGACGCGGACCTCTGAATACCTAGAGGTGGGATCAGGTATCATGGATCAGTTAGTTTTCCCTTCTTACCGGCCATATCTACCACGAGTTTACAGCTAGATATGACCTCTTCGTGGTACATAATAACATTACAAAAGTACCGAGGGATGTTTGAAAATACAAGCCCTCCCCCCCCAAAAAAAAATCACGACAAGTTGAGAAATAACAACGGTCTCAACATGGAAAACAATTGTAAATCCCTTATGGGATGGGACCAGGTGTCCAAGAGGAAGGAGTCAGCTTCCGCTGTTGGCATGCCAAAATGTTCATCGTGGGCCTTACGAGTTCTGTAAAATGTCAATATCGGTTGAACATGTCACGTGTTCTTGATCTGAGCAGCACAAGGTCGTCACTAAGGTAGCGCTCAATAATATCAACCAGTATTCTTGAGGGGGGGGGGGACATCATATTGTTTAACAAGTTCCCCGTGTGGACCATAAGTGACTATTTCAAGCGTTCAACAACGTGTCCTCTGAGTATACCGGTCCTTTTACTTAACGTTCTGCTATACAGATGATGTTCTTTCATAAAAAATTATACTAAGTTTGAACTCAAGTAGTATGAACTTGAAATAAATGACATCTCGGAAACTGCCAAATCTGCTTCATATCGTGACTTATACCTAGAAATTGATATTCAAAGACGGCTAAAAACCAAACTTTACGATAATAGAGATGACTTAATTTCCCTTTTGTGAACTCTCCATTTTTATGTGGCAATATTCCAGCAGCACCTGCCTATGGAGTACACATCTCTAACATGTGCTTCTATCAGGATTTCCTTGATAGAGGGATGATGCTGACAAAAAAGCTACTGTACCAAGGGTTCATAATGGTTGGATTGGAGTCATCTCTTAAAAGTTTTACGGTCGCCACCATGACCTGGTTGACCGTTATAAACTACCGATTTTACAGATGATGAGAGGTATGTCCCCCTTGTTATGCACCCATTCTCGTCCATCCCTTACAGTGTACGACTATTACCAAATTAGACAATTTCTTGGATTGGAGATATAGGTGACACAACGAGTGCGACGCCAGGAGCTACCCTTCCGGAGCACCTGAACTCACCCCAGTTTTAGTGGAGTTCGTGTTACTCTGTTTAAATTTAGCTATAAGTGTTGCTATATCTATCACTGTTTAGAGTATCGTCTCTTTATTGTTTTGGCAACGGTATTGTCTGTCGTTGATCTATTAAATTTTGAATGTTCCTTGGTATTTTTCACTTCCCCTCTTATACTGTTCTTACAGATGTGTAGTTTGTAACTGACATGTGGTTCCTATGATCTCTATATCTCCTGTTTATGAACGTTTATATATAGAGGAATATTGCTTACAAGTCAGTTGTTGTCACAAGGATATCAGAAATCCCTTTATTATGACCTTCACTTTATAGTATATTGAGGTACCTGTTCCATAGAGGTTATTGAATTGCATTTAGCGATTCCCTACTCATTTGAGTTGGATTGAAAGTGGAGAGAGTGGTGAGAGGGTGTGACCAATCATCAGGTGATTCTTATTATTTCTATGGCACCTGATCCCACCTCTGGATGATCGGAGGTCTATCTCTGTTCTGTTTTTACCAGATTTGTACATTGTCTCATGGATAAACGATAATTCTGAATCTGTCATTTTATATAATGTGACAATGTCAAAGAACTACCTTAGTCGTTGATGCAAACAAGGAGAGCTCTGCTTTACCTAGCCACCAGATTACCCTTGTCATCCTGCTCTCATTTATGAGTATTACCGGATATGGCTAAACATGAATTTATACTATATGACACGAAAAGTGTCGTGCCCGGAGTAGGAGTTGCTTACTCCTCCGGACTACCTGAACACACCCCCGGTTAGAGTGTGGTTCGTTTTACTCATCAATGGTCTCTAGTATTGTTATTATCATTAGTTGTAGTCTTGTCTCGTTTTAGTCGTGATGTTGTCTGTCATTCGAATGATGATTTCTTTCAAATACCTCTTTGTATGTTTTTCTATTCCTTTGTGAAGTATTCTGACATAAAGTCATGTCCTCATGTCAGTTTTAGAGTAGAAACATAAAATGAGTATGTGTGACATCGAGTCTTCGCCTACTAATTGTAAGTTTACATGCTTATAAAACAGCCTAATCATTCCACTAATAGTATCTCCTAAAATATTCCAAAACTCCCCGTGTATACGATGCCTAACAGGAACACGCCTTAATATTCGATACCTATAAAACAGAGAGACAAACAGATGAGAACGGTAACCAAATGACTTTGGGGGCATCCAACAGCTCAAGAAATGTCAGGCACAAGATGAAATCTAAAAGTATTTTTAGGATCCCATTATATCAGTGACAAGACAAAAATAAGCTTTCCCCTAAATGGTAACATTTAGTTTATAGCGATGCAATTGAATTATCAGAGAAGTGGTCTTGGAAAACAGAGAATGCTTAGGTCTTATAAGATCAATAGAAAAATATCTATTCCTAAACACATATATATGTGAACTTTATTTCAGTTCGGAGGATTTTTTTTGGGGGGGTGTCTTTATAACATTGATTTCTGAACATATTGATGTATTGCGGCGTATCTTTTCGACTATGTGTCATAATTAGTTAAGAATTTCTGCATAAGCATTTTAAGCGTTTGTAAGTTCATTTCTCCATGGCCAAAGACAGACCAGCGAGTTCCAATCCCATTCGTTGTAACAAATTAAGCCCGTAACACGTGTTTGACTATCTGTAATCATGGAATAACTGAAGAAATAGAACACTGCCTTAAGTAACTCTATTTGCGTCGTTTAATTTGAGCTCTGAAATAAAATCTCCTCATTAATAATTAAGCATAGATAGTGTAGGAAAGTCAGAATAATCTATTTAAAGCCAGTAAGAGAATGTTATCAAGTCTGCAAAAAATACGGAAAACTTTTTTGCATAATGTAGAATTAGACGAATACATGTCTGCAGTAATAGAATGGAATCTTTTGAAATTTTTCAGAAATTTTAGAACTCATCCGGATTTCCATAGCAAATAACTTGATTAATTTGCATTAAAATTAAAATTTGACGTTTATGTCTTCATATACAGTGTGACTGAGTTCATTATGAGTACCTAAGATCGGTAATAGTGGTGCATAGAACATTTTAAATACAAAATGAAAATTTTAAGATCTTTTATGATAATGTATGTATTTGTTTTCTTAAAGCACTTTATGCATGTCTTTAGAATTTACATGTTCTTAATCTAAACAGTCAATAATTGCTTGATTGAAGTTACTTTTGATCCATTAGGATAAAAAGAAATGAACATATTTCCGTTCTGTGAGTGCAAAAATCACGCACTCCGTGACTCCTCAGAAAATGTACTATTGTTTATTACTAATTCGAGAGATCCTTGTTCTATTTGGCACTACCAAGATCGGTAAAAAATGTTATGAGCCGATATTCTTGTTATAAAGGTTGTATAACTTTTTGTGTGTTCTAGAAAACATTTCCATTCAGAATCAATCACAATTCTGATTACTTTAGAGCTCTCCTTTTCACTGACGCAGACTCGAAATTAGCAAGCAAACTTTACGACAAACGCGATGGTTTTACTTTTCATCTATTTTTTTTTTCTATCTTTATCTGTATTTGAGTATAAGCATCCCGTTATTGTATGCATACATTGTGTTATATCAGACATAATCCGAAATGCACGGATATGTTCAATATTTGATCATTCGTTATACAGAGGAAAACTACTCACTAACAAGAGGTTATTACATAAATATCAGAGATCACTAGTACTACTTTATATAAATCTTAATTTCGCAAAATTTATGCGTTAAACAATGATTTTTTTTTAAATTTAAATGTTTCAGCTAATGAAATAGGTGAAATAGAAGATACCAGGGGACATTCAAAATAGAATAAGTCAACGACAGATAAAATCGTGGCAAAACAAAAAGGAAACAAAAATTACAAACAGAAATACACAAATGCACTTATAACTAAAAATAGTGTAACACGAACCCCACTAAAAACCGGGGGTGAGTTCAGGTTCTCCGGAAGGGTAAGCAACTCCTGCTCCACGCGTGACACCCGTCGTGTCACACATTTTCGAATACGGGAATAAGTCACAATCGGTGATGGTCATAAACAAGAAAACGGGATCGGGACTAGGTATGCGACAGGGGGAGCATATAAACTTTAAATAGCGTATTTAGAAATGGATGTTGAATCGCATGTTACAAAATGATAGGTATTCATTTCTCACATTCATTTCAGCGAACGTGAGATGGTAATGGTCTGTAAACAGAGGACGCATAATCCTGATCCATGGCACCTGATCCCATATCTGAATTATGTTTGTCTTGTATTCCCTAGATTTGTATAATGTGTTATGAACGCAAAACAACTCTGTACATGTATTTATCATCTTGTGATACAAAAAAAAATCAAAATCCAAGACGCTTTATTTAAGTGATATTATTTATAGGACAAAAATCTCACTATGACACCTGAAACATTTACTTTCATCCAACCTAAATAATCTTTTAGAGTATTAAGTCATTCGGAGCTTGACCATGACAACTATGCAAAGTGATATTTTTTTTAAATGTTATTGCTGGGGCCTCCGTGGCCGAGTGGTTAGCGTGTTCGACTTCGAGCCGAAGGGTCCGAGGTTCGATTCCCGCAGCGCCATTCCGCGGATGGCCGTCCCTGTCTTTTGGATGAGACAGTAAAAACCGAGGTCCCGTGTCACAGTAGGTGTTGGCACGTTAAAGAACTCTCCCTGCTTACGGCCAGCAGTGTCGAGCCAGGCAACATTTGTCGCCCTTCACCGGCAAACGGTGACGTCTCCATATGAGTGAAATATTCTTGAGTGGGACGTTAAACAACAACGCAACAACAAATGTTATTGCTAGATATAGTTCGGGAAGTAGACTGCACAGGGAAATGAAAGATAGGTGATTCTGTGTATGAGAGCTACAGAGACTTTCACCCTTTGCATTATCTAAATTGATAAGATATTAATCAAATGTGCTGGTGTTTAATGAGCATTAATTATTCAGGTATACATAAAGCAATCATACAAACTCCTCCATCAAATTAAATAAATTTACTTAATGCATTGAGTATTCCCTTGACAGAACAACAAGGGGAGTTTAGATGTGTGGAAGATACAGGGTATATGAACTTTGCCACGGTTCATGGCGATACATTCAGATATTGATTCGTGTAAAAAAAAATGCAAGATCGTAAATCCTCGAAATGAATAATGACATTTCGGTTGTGTGGGCTGATTAAGTGTACTTTTATCGTGATAATGATAAGTTTCTGTTCCGTTGCTGTGTTTACATAAATTTTGTATAAATTGGGAAGATGACGATACGACAGACAACAACGTGGCCAAAACAGGGGACAATAATACAGTAATCGACACAAAAGCACAAAAAAATATAATAACACGAACCCAACTAGAACCGGGAAGAGTTCAGGTGCTCCGGAAAGCTGAGAAAACTTCTGCTGTAAGCGCAGTGCCATGCATGCCACCAATGTTTCACATTCGGGAATGAACTATATTCAGTAAGGGGGAAATGACCCTGATGATCTGCGACAACGATGTAGCAATTAAGGACACGTGACCATTTTAATCTTCAATTTGTTTTAACTGTTCAAACCTTTTTCCATATGTAATTTTAGACAACAAAGAATTGAAAGGAAAACCAGTTAGATGATCATTATAAACAATGATAATGTGACAAAGTATTGAATATGATTATGATCATTTTATCTTAGCGATACTGTTAATTAATATCATCATATGTCAACTGTAATTGGACCTCTGAGAAGCTAAAAAAATACTTGAAATATATAAGATAAGCGTCTTAACTCAACACCTACTGAACAACCATTGTGAAAACTACATGTGGATGTTCCAAAAATTATTTGAAATGACATGATAGGTAAAATTTCATGCGCTTGATTGACCACCATTTTGTACTGTTCTAGCCCGAATATACCGGTAGCACGTATCTACGAATTACAAAATATATTCATATATAACTGGCACGTCTACATGCAGTGCATAAAATAAACATTATCAATTTGTTGCATTACTATAGAATTCAACATAGTGTTTCAGTAGAGTGTTCGTTTTAAGCATCGATTTAGACTCGAATCTCATCAAAAATGGCTTTCTTTTCTTGTCCTTCTGTTAAGACAATGAAAATACGAAGTTCTATGTCAAAGTAGTTACCGGCGTATTAAGAATCGTCAATATCCAATGACCAACATTGTCCAGGAGAGAGCATCCACATTGGCTAATAGGATCCACTGGGATTCCATATTACCGTATTTTAATAAGAATAAGCGAGGAATACTGCATACAGGGAAATTTTCGCCCCCGTTTTATTTTCGCCCCTTTCGCCCCCATTGTCAATGGGAGAATTCAAAACTGCGAATTCGAAATGGTAAATTTATCAAATAGAATTATGACAGTACTGGGCGTATTTAAAACGGGGCGAAACTATTTACAAGAGCACTAGGGCGAAAATAACACGGGGTGAAGATAACCCTGTATACAGTAATGCATGATACAATCGATAAATGCCATTTGACTATCACCATCGAAAAAGTAACCGAACGTTTCATTTAGTACAGTTTTAATATTTCTGAACTTCAATCAATGCCAGATGCTAATAGTTTTTAAGCAAATTGTTGAACTTTTCTTATTAATAACACTCATTCAGATATATTTGTATAGCGGCAGTATTTTTTTCTATCGTGAAGCGTTTTGCAATTGATTTGATGTGGACCTGTAATTGATATGACAATATCATAATGGCATCCACTGATCAATTATACAAATAGAAAAACCAGATACTCAGTAAATGCCTGGCGTTTAAAAACCCTATAGCTCTTTAGACTCTCTCAGTGGCAAAATGCCATAAAATGGAACATTAATTAAAGAAATGCTTAGAATTTATGCTTTTTCTATTGTGTATTGCTTTGAAGATTTTTCACATGTCGCGGGAAGCAAATAATGCTAAAAAATACGAATAAAGTCGTTAATGGCGAGATTTCGCTTTCATGATGTACACTACCATTGACCCATTTAATTATCAAATGGAAGTTCTCCTGTAATTATTTGTTATAGAGCAGGTGATAAACGGACTGTTTCAGACACCTGTGAATGTTAACCTTTTCTACATCATTTTAATTTCGAATAAAATTCCCCAGGGTCAGTAAACTTTTATTGTCATTAATTGTGTATGATTGTTGCCATTGATAGTCGTGTCGTAGACTTCTTAATTATGGATGCTCCACTTTGATTAGAATGCAAGATTGCAGCACTCTCTCCTTTGTACTCTTTTTTCTTTTTGCATCTATTTCACAATTGTTTATATGTATATTATTTAGTTTTACTCAATACTCAATTATGTTACTTTACGAACATCATGGCTATGCATACTTAATAAAATACTATGTTCTTCAAACAATTATATTTCTGTTTTTGTGGGTAGCCGAACAGCTCATTTTACACCTAGGTCAATGATATTCATATTTGATTACACATAGTCCTACGTACTTATCTACTGTGACAGGCATAATTAATGATTATATATTCAGAACTATTTATCTTTCAGTAAAATTCTAAGGATATGTTGGACTCTTGCCTATATCATTTATAAGTTTTGTCAATGTGTAGCCTTGATCGTAGCAATATGATATTGACAAAGCTGGGAATAACTTTCAAAAAGTCATCGGGTATTTGAAGTTTCAATAACAACACTAGAGAACATGTAATTCAACACTGAAAAACAATTCCTTTAGTATTGATCTTTAGGCAATTTGTAATAAAGGCTTTATTCTTTTGACTATTCCGCCATCCCCGATGTATTCGTTTTCTTTCAGTAAATACATAGGGCCTATCTATTTATCATATACAGCATGTACTAAGTAATAGATACAGGCAATTTTGTACACGGGGCTGCATTAGCATTCACGCAGCGATTTATTGTGCCTGTCCTCCGGATAGTAGAGTAAAAAGCCGAGGTGTCACAGAAGGTGCCTGCACCTTAACGAAGCCCCACTGCTTCATGGCCATAAGTGCCAAGCATCGGCCAATTTCTCGCACTTCATCAGCCTCGTTGACGTATCCATGTACATGTAATTGGAATATTTTTCAATGGGACGTCAAACAACAGAACAACCATCCGTTTTATCTTACTCCTTTAAGAGTACCTCTTCTTTCATTAGCTTTATCGATGCAGTAATTTCTTTTAAGCTTTTATCTTATGTACACACACTCACATTCTCGACCACTAGCAGACTTGTCAAATATTTTACTAAGTTATATGGATATTTATTGATGATTGTTAAGATACAGAAAAGTAGCAGCCAAGCATTGACAAATGATCAACCATAACAGGCTTATAGTTATAGATGATAAGAAAATCCTAGTTTAGATGATTTGCCTGATTCAGATTCGGGATTTTTTCCATGGTCTCGCTTTACAGCCAATATAATGTGTTTTCATTTAACAATAGGTAAAAAAGCCTCTTATTAAGTACATAAAACAGGAAAACTCTAAGATTTAGCCAATGCCCGACACTAACGGCCATTCAGCAGCGAGGGCCTATGACGCTCGATTAAGACTATGACAGGGGACATCGATTTTAACAGTCCCATCCGAAAGATATGGAACATCAGACAGTCCGACTACGACTCCAGACTGCTGACAAAAGGCTACTTAACCAAGGGTTCCTAATAGTCAAATTTAAGTCTTCACTGTTAATGTTTTGACCGCCATTGCAGTAAACAGTGTTGCAGATGATGAGGGGGATATTTACTTTTTCGTAGAACTAGTCTCGCCCTTCTCTTCTCGTTTACAAACATTACCGGATGAGACTTATTTTCGAAGCATAGGTGACAAAACGTGTGCCACGCGTAGAGCAGGAGCTGCTTACCCAATCGGAGCACTTAAGTCAACCCGGTAGAGCAGGAGCTGCTTACCCAATCGGAGCACTTAAGTCACCCCGGTAGAGCAGGAGCTGCTTACCCAATCGGAGCACTTATGTCATCCCGGTCTTTAGTTGGGTTGCGTGTTACTCTGTTTAAGTTCTATATGTTGTGTTGATCACTCATTGTAGTATTGTCTCTTTTTGTTTTAACCATGGTGTTGACCATATTTCGACTTTTCCATTTTAATTGCCCCGTAGTATATTCAGTTTTTTATCCAAACATACGTTCCAAAAGATGAACCATGTGTATATCAAGTTTTCGTAACAGCTCTGGAATTTAATTGACTCGTAAAAGTCATCTACACCGATAAAACGACTGGCAGATAGAATAATTAAACTTTATATTCGATAGAAGAGTGTATGTAAAGCATAAAGATTTCGAAATAAATGCTATTTCAAACTTCCACACACTTCTTTTACCATACTGATTTTTATCATGCGTTTTCATGCATTATAGTACAATCACATCATCGGTATGCCACCATGAGAAAGTTATTGCCTATTGTTGTTATGCAAAATTATGACATGATAACTAATGTCTTCAGAAAAAGTGGCAGCCAAGTTAGAAGCATATAAACAATGGCAACGGAAGTATCAATTACGCATGAGCAAACTTTGAAAATGTCTTTGCATAAATCTACAAAAAAATGTAAATGCATTTCATTTTGATTTCATTGAAATGCATATTATTTATTGGATGGCGTTGTATAACAAAACAAGAATATACAATCTCAAAGGATGCCGATATCAAAATAAAATCAATATTATGTACAATAAATCGTTCTGGGGAAAAGCCAATATGATTTCTGTCAAGATCAGTTCCAATTCAAATTAGTTTTAAGTTACAATTAACACTGAAGTCTAATGAATTTCTTCGGTTGTTTCATGTAAGGCATTCAAAAATTGCTAAAACACGTAGAAACTGTTTTCCTTCTATCGACATTGTACGTTGAAATTTAATCCAAATTTCGCTAAAAATGTTTGCGTCGATTTATATCAAAATAAATTTCAAAAGTTATATCCGAATTATAAGACAACATCTTAATTTGAATCTCATTAAAAACCTATACCTTGATTCCAGAGAGATTTGATTAACGTTTCTGAATTAACGATAATTCTCCGATTCCTCATAGAGCAAGGAAGGAAGGTGTACTAACGACAATATAAACTTTCTCAACACAAATGATAATCATTCCCGTGAATTTTATTAAGATTCATTTTCTTTGAGTTGCCAAACGATAACAGAAGATGGGAAAGCTAATGTTTTAATAATCACTATATAGCATGATGTGTTGACATATAGAAAAACTGCAAATGTAAATAATGTAAATAATTCTCATTAAGTTTAGATAACTCATTGTCAAAGTTCCTTAACATGACAAATTTCTAATTCTGAACAGCTTTGATATACTTGTGGATATATAAGCTCAAACATGAAAACAAATGTAGAATGATAGATTATACTTCATGATCTATTCGATTATTGTACCTTTCAAATTATCATTTTAACTCACTTACATGTAAAACATTCTTAAATTTTGCCTTAATCAGTGATTTAGTGGGGATTCTCTTATTTTGCAGTGGTTATGAGTCAATGATATTGATTTAGGACATCATTAGCGTATGCTTTCGAAATCAGACGCACAGATTAGGCCTAGTACAAAAATGTTGATATGGGGTATTTGAAGATACCAAACGGATACTTAAATTAAAAAAATGAAAAACAGACAACGCCTTTACCAAAACAAAACGAGTCAAGACTACAAAAAGTAATATACACANNGTCTTGTCATTTTGATTAAGTTTCATATTAGTTATTGTTTTTCTTTTTTTACTTTTTCGATAGCATTTAAATAATATGGTGAACATTGTGTAATGTTTTGCATTGTAATTATTTACAATTATTATATATTATTATATTATGAAAATTTAACTGCTTTTTACAGTATGGACAAATACACGTGTGTGTACGGGAATTGGTCAAAGAGAAATTTGGAGAGGAAGCTTGGAAGAAGATACTGTAAGTAAATTTTTATACATATCTTACTTATTAAAGCTGATAAGTCACTGTTTAATATTGAACGAACTGCTCCTTAGGTTTAACATATATAGCAAATGGCTTGAGGTTGCCAGGTTAATTTTCGTAATACTATTCAACTCGTATCATATAAACAGTCCATTCAGTACGTAACTAAATTAACGTTTATTACCATTTTGATGTCGAACGAACTGCTTCTAATTTTAAATATTGTCAAAATGTGTTTGTATTGTCGCATCCTTGAACTGTATAACAAGAAATAAATGCGTGTACTAACTTTCGCAATTTTTCAAATTGAAATTATTTCACTGGTTTAATATTTCACGGATCACGATCGATATCACATAAACATAACCATAAATATTAACATTTGAGTGTACTAATATTTGCGGTTGAACGTCGACCGCAAAATACCGAATATTAATACACAACGAAAGTTTCTTGTTAAACAGTAATTAACTTTGCTCAATCAATGTGTTATGTACATCTCTATTACATCTATTTATTGTTTAAATGAAACCGAATACCAATAACTGATAAGCATACTCATAAAACTACATATTCAACCAAGAACTATTATAAACTTTCTGGAAAATTCGATAATGTGCAAATTTGAAATTAAAGACATATTTATTTGAAATATATCACTTACTTAAACGTATACGTCTTGTAAAACTCAATCATTACAATATCTTGCTGTATTAGCAGTTGGATTAGGTAGATCAAGCCAAGAAAAGTTACAAAACCTCCTTCAAATTCTAACTTTTTACAATTCTGTTAAATGAGTTAACAAACTTTAACATATTTAATTGACTCACTAAATAAGAGCTGAAACGAAATACACCCAGAAGGTGATACAAAAAGGGGGAAAACAGTACCACCGAACATAAGCGAGTTAATACAAAGAGTAAGTAATAGTTTTAAACACGTGAAGTAATATATTTTGACTATTATCTTTAATTATTTTAAATAGAAAACTTCCATGTACCACGTGATACCAGATAACGTGTAAGCGGAACTATTATATCTGTTAGCGATGGAATAACGTAAGAAGACGCTTTCCCGCGATGTCGGAAGATTACGTAGAATTACGTTCCACTACTTCCGCACAAACGTTTAAGTAATCACGTGGTACATGTACGTAAATATTTTCTTTTATTTAAAGAATAAGATTATTATGATAGTTTTACTTTTGAGTCATGTCCGAAATGATTTCCAATGTTTGATTTATACTTAGATGGAGATAAGAGACAGGCGCTATCAAATATAATTGAGCTTCGGATGCCGTCTCTTATTAGAATAAATTTCAGTTATTTAATTGTCATTCCCCAAGCATTTCAATAATTCACATTTCTCTCTGCGCTACAGTGCATTGGATTTGCATTCTATGAATCGCATTGGTCATTCATGACGTAACACCTCAACGGGCTCACAAAGATACGTCCAGCATCAGTCCCTCATAATTATGACTGCTGAATTATTTAGTATTCCTGTAAATTGTAAGGAAACTGATTGATGATATATTGTCCTATGATTAAATCCGATATAATATAGGCATGTCATGTGGGAGTCTAGTATTAAACTTGATGGAATTCCTACTTCTCAAGACATAAAATCAAACACAAATAAACATCATATGTAATAGGTAAGTGAAGGATGTTCGAATTTTGAAGTGCATTAGAATACAGCAAATTCCGAGTAGTTAAGGCCTCAACATGAAGAAGAAAGTTTTAATCTTATAAATTCTAACAGGAAAGGGTCCAGGTGCCCGGATAGACTATGCCGCCACCAATAGCATGTTACACCCATTGCAAAATAATGTCTCCATAGACGTCTCTCTAACTTGTTGAAAATAGAATGTCTAGTGATAATCTCATATTGTCAAGCATATCCGTATCACATTCCCAGCCAATAATCAATCTAAAGGCTCAGTTTATCTGTCCCAATTAAATATTCTCGTTCTCATTATTTCATTCTCATTATCGTACATGATTAGTTCATTCCGTTCTTATAATCTTAACTGTTACCATTATTTTGTCCGTCTTTTTTGTCTTCTTTATCCGTTTCAGGTTCGTTCCATTATTGTGCACTTCTTTAAGAGTTCAGTTTGTTTGTTTGTTGTTGTTTAACGTCCCACTCAAGAATATTTCACTCATATGGAGACGTCACCGTGTGCCGGTGAAGGGCGACAAATTTTGCCCGTGCTCGGCACTTATGGCCGTAGAGCAGGGAGGGTTCTTTAACGTGC
>JACSZP010001383.1:0-18773 GCA_016161895.1 Pinna nobilis
GGTATAAATAGTCATAGAGCAGGGATGGTTCTTTTATGTGTATGGATAGGTGTGTTCTTTCGGTATAAATAGTCATAGAGCAGGGATGGTTCTTTTATGTGTATGGATAGGTGTGTTCTTTCGGTATAAATAGTCATAGAGCAGGGATGGTTCTTTTATGTACCGACAAGTACTGAGGCAAGGAACCACGGTTTGTATTGTCTCATTCAAAAGACAAGGACAGCAAACCGTGCCATGGCGGGGATTCAAATCTACGACCTCAAGATCTAAGGGATTCAGCGAGTGTTAATCTCAGTCTATGCTGAACAATTACTATACTTTATCCCCGACATGTTTTAAACTTGTCGGCTACTGCTTTGATACGGGACCTTGGTTATCACTGTCTTGTCTGAGGGACATTGAAAAGCCAGCCATTCCGGAAATTAGAACTAAAGATCTCTTTGTCTGAAAACAAGTATTCTTATGTAGACCCAAGACCGCTGTACAAACCGCTGTATATTCACTCCCGTGCTTTGTAGCACTCTCGTACAATACTCACACGAGTATTTCAATTTATAAAAGCATATTTGTTTATTGGTGAAAAGGTGTTTAAGGAGTAGTGATCATAAGCATGCTATATTGATAAAAATCAGCAAATATTTATCCTATTTGACTGGTCTAATATCAGTCATATACATTTTCTCAGTTCTGTTGTTGTTGCTGTTGCGTTGTTGTTTAACGTCTCACTCAAGAATATTTCACTCATATGGAGACGTCACCGTGTGCCGGTGAAGGGCGAAACATTTTGCCTGTGCTCGGCACTGCTGGCCGTAGAGCAGGGATGGTTCTTTAACGTGCCAACACCTACTGTGACACGGGACCTCGGTTTTCACTGTCTCATCCGAAAGACAGGGACGGCCAACCGTCGAGTGGCGCTATGGGAATCAGACCCCGAAGTCGAACACACTAACCACTCGGCCACGGAGACCCCTTTTTAGTTCTGTAGAAAGTATTTTAGTTATTTGGCAGAAGAACCGCAGGAGAGCAGAACCGCTTAAAACTTAAAAAATCTGTACAAATATTTGAGTATCTATCATTACTCAACCTTTGTTATGTTAACAATTATTTTCGTTGAGTTAAGGAAAAAAGAGTTTATCATTCATTCGGCTCCTATTTGAAATTTCAAATAGAAAAAAATCTCAAAAGGACACGAGAACTTTATTTCAGGCTCCAATTTTTGTGTCTTTTCTTATGTACCTTTCCCAACTAACCCATGCAACTTCACCAGTGCGTATATGCACGTTATTCGCTTATTTCTGACTACAGTATATAAATTACATCCGATAAACGTGCAAATTACATTGTACATCCGCTAAAGAGAAGTTGCCAGTCTGATATATCAATAATTAGTGACGACAGAACCCGCGGCTTCACTGCTGATGGCAATAATGTTCTCCCGTATTTCTGTAGCTAAATACAAACTAGATTCTTCCACGTAATATGTCTTCGTACTGAAACATTTGGTACAAAATTGATTTATCAATTCCTTTAATTTTT
Organism: Pinna nobilis; assembly: GCA_016161895.1. Classification (NCBI taxonomy): domain Eukaryota; kingdom Metazoa; phylum Mollusca; class Bivalvia; order Pterioida; family Pinnidae; genus Pinna; species Pinna nobilis. The sequence continues at coordinate 1,537 of JACSZP010001383.1, forward strand.
TGTTTTGTTTTTGCTTTACGCAACACTCAAAAATCTTTCAGTCATATAGTGGCAGTCAGTTTTTATTGGTGGAGGAGAGTGCCCGTTTACGAATGTACCCGGGGTGAGACCACCGGGCATCCGCAAATAAACTGGTAAACTTTCTCACATAGTCAACTTAGGTGCCAGCGAGGTTCGAACCCGCGCTGACAATTCCTTTATTAGATTCTTACTTAACTTTCAATTTTGAAATCATATTTATGCATTTATACATAAGATTTACCATTAACATTTCACATTACTCTTTCAGGTCTACCTAGAAGAAGATGAAGCTGTGGTCTTGTGTCTTAGTAGATTGCGATAATGTACGTAAGATTGTTTTCGTCCAGTGTCATTTGCGCACAATGCACTTGCAAACAGTTTCGCTCCGTCTTGTATTCGCCCAGTCTCGTTATAATTCTACTCATTAAATGTAACATTTTTGAATTCGTCCAGTTTTAAATTCGCCTATGACGATTGGGGCGAAGGGGGCGAAAATAAAACGGGGTGGAAAATATCCGTTTGCAGTATTTCTCATTGCAATATATAAACGTCTAACACTTTTGGTTACTTTTTATTTGGAGTTATGAGAATGATCGCTGTTTAACTTTTAATAAGTGAAATTTCTGATGTCGGCTTGATGCTACATCATAATGTCCGAAATAAAGTCGAAGTCGAAAAACACAATTTATCGCCAAATATGATAAACAGATTGATATGGATAATCGGATAACTTAAGGTATTGCAGAAATGCTTTTCATAATCTTTCTTTGAAGATATACTTTATTCAAGTTTAAGTTTGCCTCTTCAGGAATAAAACAATAAGGAATAATATGTAAGGATTGGCTTTACATCATATTTGTGAATCTAAGATTGTTGATATTGTTTAACATAATGCTTTTTATGAGGAATTCACGACCTCGGTCTAATGCGATTTGCCATCATCAATTCGTTTTATTAGAATTGTGTGTGTGACATAACGCATTAAAGACTGAATCTTGATCATAATGACCTAGTATTTATTTCACCTATTTTACCAATTGCAGACTGCATCTGTAACATCTCCAACACATGTCTCATATTCTGTAGGTAAGGTACTAGTATAAAGTATTCTGTCGACGTTTTTTTTTTGTTTTTTTGTTGTTGTTTTTTTTGTTTGTTTTTTTTTTTTTTTACCCTGCTTTGTTATACGCCACACTCGACAATCTTTCAGTCATATACTGACAGTCAATTTTCATTGGTAGGATACAGAACCCAATAACAAATGTGCCCGGGAGGTTACCGCGGGCAGAGTAATCATTCGAACTTTATAGCATAGTCTACTTAGGTTCCAGCCAGGCTCAAACCATGGCGACGAGAGGCGATTTTATGGTCGAAAGTGCAATGCTCTGACCTTTGAACCCCTTTATTGCTATTTCATGTTCCAGTCAAGCACATCTCCCTCATTTTAAATTAAAGAACTAAATAATTCGTCCTAGATCTTTTACAAACGAAAAGAAATATATGTTGTCAGTCTGTTTGGGCAAGGCGACATTTGTGTCGCTTTTCAATGTTATACATAACGTCAGTTTAGCCTGCCCACAGTTTGATACAGCTGCGAATATTCGTGTCTGCAAAGGGGCTAGGCTTGGCACTTTTGGTCATTCAGAAATGAGGACACCCACTATAACACAGGACCTCGGCTGATACTGCCTCGTCTGGTATGGTATTGTTATTTAACGTCCCACTCAAGAATATTTCACTCATATGGAGACGTCACTGGCTAAAAATTTTGCCTTTGCTTGGCACTGCTGGCCGTAGAGTAGGGAGGTTTATTTTGCGTGCCAACACCTACTGTGACACGGGAACTCGTTTTTGCTGTCTCATCCGAAAGACGGGACGGCCAACCGCGAAGTGGCGCTACGCAGCTTGAACCCGGATCTTTCAATTCGCAGTCGAACACGCTAACCACTCGGCCACGGAGGCCCCCACTGCCTAATTTAAAGAACAATGTAGCGTCAACAAAAATTCGAATACTTGATCTCACGATCTAAACGAAAATAATAATGAAAAACAAACATAAAATATATATGGTGTTGTCATGATTACTCTTTATTACGTTCCGTCGATAGACCTGTGCCTTGTCAACTTAATGACTTTTGCCTTTATTGGTTGTATGGTTTTTCAACGGCCCACTCAAGAATCTTTCACTTATATGCAGACGTCACTGTGTACCGGTGAAGGACGACGAATTTTGCCTATACTCGGTACTAATGGCCGTAGGACAGGGAGGTTTTTAAGTGTTTATACCTACTCTGGCACTGGACCTCGGTTTTTACTGCCTCATCCGAGTGAAAGGGACGTCTAACCGCGATGTGGCTTTGGTTTGAACCCCGTACTCGCGATAAGATATCGAACACGGTAACTATTAGGTTACGGCGGCCCGTCTTTTGTCTTTAAGAGTAGACGGAGTTTTTATTCTATAACAATTTTATTGTTATAACAATATATACCAATTCTATAACAATCCTGTAAATGACAATGCACATGACAATAATTGTTATTCCATGGTTAGCAATAATCGTTAGACGTATCGTGAAATAATAACTTTAATGCAATAGATACAATCATCCTGACAAATAGTGTATCAGTGAAATATTCTTGCGTGGGACGTTAAACAGCAATACCATATCATACCATGCCATACCTGACAAATAGAATTCATGAAAATACGATTTGATCACAACTGGTCTTTTTTACAAAAACAAATGTACAAATAATAATTAATCAAACATTTGAACAATTGATGCGATTATGATATCGCGATGAATATGATTGCGAGTGGCTTTTTTGTCATTGGAATTACTAAAAATCCAGAAAATTTCGCGGAACTTTATTTTGGCGAATCGGGAGCTATGCAATTATTCGCGACACTATATTTTTTGCGCCTGTGTATGTTGAGTATGATAGTCTATGCTGTATGGTGCATGTTAATTTCAGGTTGGTATATTAAGCGAGAACTTTATTTTCGCAAGTAAGAGCTCTCGCGTAATTACGCGAAAAGAAAGTTCTCGCGAATAAAACTGGATTAACAGCATGCAAAAGATTTTTCTTAGGATATTATATTCTGTATTCTCATTATGTTTTATTTTTCGGGGAGGTCCATCCGCTCGTGATCCAAATATGGTTGGAGTGGCGTAATAGTTACAATTCTGAAAAACCGGATAATTTATGCACGGGTGACTTAATCAACTTGAGTAGGAAAGCCCCTGGCTTCTGTCCACTTGAAAGACACATCTTTTGTGATTAAGAAGAAGGATAAGTGAGAGAAGTGTTCAAATCTCCGTAATTTTGTCTAATCCATAAAAAAATCGGTCACTTTTAAGTGCCAAAGGCCAACATTCATGATATAGTTATTTTAGAGACCTTTTGATGAATATTATTGCGAGTTCGAACGTGTACGATTTACCTTAACATAACACCTGACACATTGTAACATGAATACTGTTCGCTTGGGCGATTTTACAGACATTTAATTTGTTCAATGCACTTTTCACACACTGACACCTTTAATAATTTTCTTTTCAGAAGAAGGCACATAACCTGTGAAAAGTAAGTCTGTTTTTCTGTCTCAATTATCTCGAGAAACACACTAGGGTGTGAAAAGGCATTTTATTTTGTGAATTGTGATTTTTACATTATAAACATGTTTTCCCTAATCGCAGCATCTCGTCTTGAAATAAGCAGATTTAATACTGCAAAAGAATCAACAGATAATCAATTTGCATGGAAAATAATAAAGGGGTACCAAAAGATATTTAAAATTTCTATTCTAATGTTGGAAACGGAACCTGTCTCATTACGTTGGTATGTTTACGCAGTTTAAGTGGTCCAGCGTCGGGGCTTGAACTTACTTGATCCAACATGTCTGCAAAGGTATATCTCAAAATAAATTGAAGTTGTTTTCATGGTAAATCTAAATTTTGTAATATAACTATTGCTAGACATGCAGTCTATCAGGAAAAGTTCAGATTAATTTTACTCTATGGTAAGTTTTGTTAGATAAAAAACCTATCAACAGGAAAAATAAAACGTAAAATCCAACAAATAGAATTTTGACATTTCTTTTGAAATTTTAAAGAGCGGACGTCATCCGGTATAGAAAAAAATACTAAGATTGTTCTATTAGCGTCGCAGATCTAGACCGGTGAAGCCATAGAAAAGGAATGCAGCTCCTGTCCAACCTCAGGATTTGGAGAGGCTTGTGTTTGTCCTATTATTCACTATAGTTGTATGTTACCTACAGGGGATGCATATTTCTCCATATCACCTGATCCCACATCCTGATTTGCATTGGTCCGTGCTTTTCCTATATTTACTCTATATGTATATTACCTACAGGGGGTGCTTACTACTCCATCACTGTATTTGTACATTGCCTACAGGGGGTGCGCATTTCTCCATCACACCTGATCCCACCTCTGAATTGGCAGTGATCCGTGCTCGCCCTATATTTGTACATTGCCTACAGGGGGTGCGTATTTCTCCATCACATCTGATCCCGCCTCTGGATTGGCAGTGATCCGTGCTTTTCCTATATTTGTCCATTGCCTACAGGGGTTCGTATTTCTCCATCACACCTGATCCCACCTCTGGATTGGCAGTGATCCGTGCTTTTCCCATATTTGTACATTGCCTACAGGGGGTGCGTATTTCTCCATCACATCTGATCCCGCCTCTGGATTGGCAGTGATCCGTGCTTTTCCTATATTTGTACATTGCCTACAGGGGGTGCGTATTTCTCCATCACATCTGATCCCGCCTCTGGATTGGCAGTGATCCGTGCTTTTCCTATATTTGTCCATTGCCTACAGGGGGTGCGTATTTCTCCATCACACCTGATCCCACCTCTGGATTGGCAGTGATCCGTGCTTTTCCTATATTTGTACATTGCCTACAGGGGGTTAGTATTTCTCCATCACACCTGATCCCACCTCTGAATTGGCAGTGATCCGTGCTTTCCTATATTTGTACATTGCCTACAGGGGGTTCGTATTTCTCCATCACACCTGATCCCACCTCTGAATTGGCAGTGATCCGTGCTTTTCCTATATTTGTACATTGCCTACAGGGGGTTCGTATTTCTCCATCACATCTGATCCCGCCTCTGGATTGGCAGTGATCCGTGCTTTTCCTATATTTGTACATTGCCTACAGGGGTGCATATTTCTCCATCACACCTGATCCCGCCTCTGGATTGGCAGTGATCCGTGCTTTCCCTTTATTTGTACATTGCCTACAGGGGGTTCGTATTTCTCCATCACACTTGATCCCATCTCTGGATTGGCAGTGATCCGTGCTTGCCCTATATTCACTGTACTGTCTAACCTGCCTTAGCGGTCCACTGAATGAAAGGATAAAATGACCTTTTCTTATATAAATTACCTGAATTAAGAGACCACCTGTCATATGTGACCTTTTTGCTCCTTCCCTTTGAAGGTTTGACTTTATTTGTATATTGCCTACAAGGGATGCTTATTCCTCTATGGTACCTAATCCCACCTCTGTATTTGCAGAAGTCTGTCTGTGTTTTATATTCAACAGATTTGTATATTGTTAATCTTACAACGATTTTCACCTGACATACACCTGTGAATATTATGCTCCATTGCCATTTTCACTCTTATTGTCTTTCTGTGTTTAACTATTAAAGGGCATTGTCAATGCATGTAGGCGTTGAGGTTCTATTTTTGATAATACAGTCTTATCAGTGAGATCTGCATCATTAGTTGATATATTTTTCTCTTGAAAGTAAACGTCATATAACTATGGTAAGACAAATGTGCGTCATGTTTTTAATAACAGTCGATCAATTTCAGGTGTCGATTACAATAGTAGAACCCTGAATATTTCATGCATAATTGTACAATGTTAAGGTAATGTATTGACTGAAGAGTAAGATTGTGAATTGATGCAGATTTTTGTATGGCATTTTTCTAAACATAGAATTTGTCGGTAATTCGGTTCTAGATTTTTTCATCTGAATTTGTCTTCAGTTTGGACTCACGGCGAGTGTGGCCTGTGTGCAGGAGAGGCGTACTCCTCCATGGCACCTGATCCCACCTCTGGGTTGTCAGAGGTCCGTGTTTATCCTTTGCTTGACAGCTCAATGCCGGTGTGACCGGTCAACAGGAGAAGCTTACTTACTCCTCCTAGGCACCTGATCCCACCTCTGGGTTTTTTTTAGATCAGTATTTGTCCAATATTCACCAAAGTTGTCTGTTGTCTTCTAACTGATCTGACGATTGATACATAAGTATTTGTGATTTTGGTATATAAATGCTGGTGTTAAATTGTTAATAAGCGATGCATATAAAATCATAAGCTGGTTATTTTTTAGTTGAACTTTTAATTATTTTATTTATTATTTTTATTTATCTATCTATTTTTAATTAATAAATTGAATAATTCATTAATTTTTATTTATTTACTTTTGTTTTTGGTGAATCGGCGATGCTGACTTCTTTCAGACTCATGGTCCCATCTCGTTTGAACCGCATATTCAAGTTAAAAACAAAGATTAAAATCAACTTTAGAATTGGAGTATCGAATACTAGTGCTCGTTGGTTCAACTTTATTTTGTTCTCTAAAGACATATGTTTTACAAACAATAAATAACAAACCAGGGAGTTCGAATGATAGAAATTCTTAATCATTTCCTATTTTAATATGTGTTTAATTTACAAGGCGCTCAGAAGGAATAAGATATATCGCTGGCAGTATCACATGGCGTCGACACAGCTGACAAAATTAAAACCTTAAAAAATTAATCAATTAGCGGAACTGTTGTTATTTTTTGCAAATCTTATCGACTACTTAAAACGAAAGACAGCAAAATATGTTTTGTGGCGAGAGATAACCTGTTACTATCTGCTAATAAGATATTTTAAACTTAAAGCCTTTTTACACCGAGCCGGATGCTGAAGATGTCTTTTTCCAAATTCTGTAACACTATTATCTAATGAAACACCGAGGAGTGTTTTGGTAAGGTAGTAGTAAATGGAGTGTTCGCCCTATGCCCGGGAGGTTCTGGGTTCGAATCCGCTTTGAATAAACAAAAATAGTTGGGAAATATTTGATTGCCAAATGCCTGGCTTTGGAAGCGAAAATAACGGACCAATCTAATGGCCATTTAAAAACAGGAAGGTCCCCTGTTATAATAACTATACAAAGGCGACCCGTTAGTACTTGACCCAAGTGTCTAGCAGAATTTCTGCATTCTGCATAAAACAGCATTTTATGACGCCCCAGAAGAAGGGAAAAATCGTAGAATAGCGCGATAATCGACAGTATAAGAATGCATTAGCTTCAAAGATTTAATAAGTAAATATTAAGGCATCTTGTGTATGAGCTAGGAAACTAGGCCCACGTTAGGCTCTGTCAGAGATGTAATGGAATTGGATTCTGATGTGACATACTTTCCATCAGTATTATGTCCTAAATAATCAAGATGGAGGGTATAAAGAGGACATTTAAAAAAATCATCAATCAAACAACAGATAACACCATGACCAAAACCACACAAAAATGGATTTTAAATATCAATTTACGGGCGCCGTTGCGCGTTCGAATTTCGAATCGAGGGGTCCGGGGTTAGAGCCCAGGCCATGTCGCGTTTTGCTGTCGCTGTTTTTCCGGAACAGACAGTAAAATACCAACGTCCCGTGTCACAGTAGGTGTTGGCACATTAAAGATAAAAAAACCGTCCCCATTCTACAACTTTAAGTACCAAGCATAGGCGAAGTTTGTCGTCCCTCACGGGCACCCGGTGACGTCTCCATAATCATAAGTGATACTTCTTGAGTGGAACGTGAAACTACAATTCAAGCAACCAAACCAAATATCAATTTACCATTTTGCTGTAACAGAATTCTGTCAAATACCAGTGATAATCAAGGGAGATAAATCGGTCGTTGTCTAAATCTTGTACGGTATCAATAGATAAATGATGTCTGACAATTAAACGTAAAAACATAGACTCAAAAGACTGAGAAAAAACTCTGATTTATGTAATCCAGAAATAAACATGACGTGTGAGTGAAGCACAAAGCTTCCTGAATTAGCTAGTCAGTTAGGAAAATAATTATATACATATTTGTTAACTTGTTTTTCTGAGCTAGAATAGGTTAAGAAGCTGTCAACATGACAGGTGGATTATTGACAAATTATGTGCATTATCACACTCTGGCGTAAGACCCTTACGTCCAAGTAACCACACAGAATTTGTAATTAATGACCAGTATGGAATGGAAACCGTCGAAGCTCAAGAGTCAGCCCGTGTTCGCCGTCTTATCATCTTGGATTCCAGTCCGAGATGTATGCCAATAAATGGTTGTTACGAAATGGGCACCAGGGAGGCTCCATGGCCGGCATATGTTCGCCTTCTGATTGTGAAGTCCTGGGTTCGAGTCTGAAATAAGGATTTGGTCGATGCCCCGTTAAATCAGACCGTTAAATCCGAGGTTCCGTTTCGTAGTCGGCACATACAAGAACCACACAGCTCAATGAAGTTAAATGCTGAACGTAGGACACACGGTGACGTGTCCATGTAAGTTCATAATTCTTTAGTGGGGTGTTAACCAATACATATGTCAATACACTTGTTCCGATGACAGAGTCGCGGCATCGTTTTTGAATTTGTTCGCATAAGAATATCAAAGTCCGTATTCGTGAAAGAATATCATATAAAAATAGAAATCGTGCTCATTAAAATACCCAGGATATCCATTTCACATATTGATATTCTAGAATGAATAGCGATATTTGTTTTTGCATTTTCTCGTCTTTTCCTTTTCAAAATGAAGAACTGGTCGTGTAACATTAGCTTTACAGTGCTTTAGACAGGGGAGGTGAAACGCTCGCATTTTCATAAGTTTGCTTATTAAGTCAATGCCACTTTATTATCTTGGGCTATAACTTTTTAAGTCTACTTCTGAATGATGCCTACAGTACATAAGTGAAAATATGTTAAAACATTAATAAAAAAAAAAACCTGAAAATCAAACCCTACATCACAAGCCCTGACGCAGGTTTGTTGCATAAAAATTTGATCACAATTTTTTTAATGAAAATTGAGTTCAAAATCCTCTGTTTAATTGTAATAAAGCAACCCAACAGCTAAAGGATATACATATTTTTTTTGAAAACTGTTTCAAATTCATAATGACGAAATAAGTTGAGACGCGTTTGTCATTCCAACAGGGGGCGCTCACCGAACATCTGATCTTTCTATGTTAAGAATCTGCAATTGTTTTTGTTAATTTTTTCACACTATTCGTATTAATTAGAACTTTGATATTCGAATATCGCTTGCTACTTCCTTAGTTTTAGATCTTTCATAGTCTTAAATTAGGAATTTTTTTTTGAATAATTGTGTAGTGACATCGTAGAAAATACAAAAGTGAAGCCAAGGAGAAAACATGCACGATGCTATAGAAGTAGATTCTAGCCTGACGTTGGACACAACACTTTGTGATATATGTGGTTCTGATGTCGTCAATGGAGACGTTTTCTGATATGAATCATAATTGCATAATTGGAGGTGCTCATCTTGAGATGTAGGTTGATGTGGACTGATTACAGTGGGGTCTATCACTTACTCTTGGCCTTTCCATAGAACTCGAGTTTCATAGGAACATTTTAACGCGGAAGTAGCATAGAAATATGAGTACTTGTACTTACATTGAAGACCAACTACATGTATTGTCAATCAATGTTGAGAACGACCCCCTCACAGACGCACACACACAGAGACTATTTGCTGACGTTGACTTTAGAAAGTTTACCTTTGGTGATATTTTGGGATAGTTACGGTTTTGAATAAAACTGTATTGTAATTTTACTAAGCATTGTTTTGCGACACGAGTTCGAGCTCCCTGCGAACCTTTGTTCTCTTCCAAGCATAGACCGAAATTTAAAGCTCTCCATTGCCTTTCAGTGACATCTCCACATGAGTGATATACTCTTGAGCACAAACAGAGCAGGAGTTCCTCACCCTTTCGGAGCACCTGAAGTCACCCACGGGCTATGATGGGGATCCAGTCACTCCAGTTGTTTTGTTTTACTTGTCATGAGGAGCCTCCGTGGCGGAGTGGTTAGAGTGTTCGACTGCGAATCGGAAGATCCGGGTTCGAGCCGCGTCAGCGCCACTTCGCGGTTTGCCGCCCCTGTCATTCGGATGAGACATTAAAAAAACCGAGGCCCCTTGTCACAGTAGGCGTTGGCACGTTAAAGAACCCTCCCTGCTATACGGTCAGCAGTGCCGAGCACAGGCAAAATTTGTCGCCCTTCACCGGCACACGGTGACGTCTCCATACGAGTGAAATATTCTTGAGTGGGACGTTAAACAACAACGCAACAACAACAACTTGTCATGATGTTTCGATTACTGTTAGTGCTACTTTGTCATTTTTTTCTTTGGTCATAAATTTGTCTACTTTTGGATTTTTGCATTTTGATTAGTCCCTTGGTATCTTCACCAATCATCTTTCTTAATCTAAAACAGACTACTGAAGTCAACAATGGCTCAAGGACAATGCAGTCATTAGGTATCCTCTTAAGAGAAGCACCTTATCAGGGCCAGAATCTATTTACATAATTATCCAGTGGTGACTGCAATGATGATATGATGGTTTGCAACATCAAAGGTAATGTTTGACATTTAGTTTCAGTTTGATTCTGTTCTCATATATTACATCAATGAAAAAAAAAATACAAATGGCATGTAATTGATGCTCATTACTACCTCTCGAGAAATCTTGTTTTTACGACGTATACAATTATAGTTATTTTTTCTGTGACACGTTTCCTCACAGAAAATGTTATTGATTCCAAGCTAATGACAGTCAATTACCACAAATGATATCTAAATTTGTTTGTTTGTTATATTGGTGCTACGTTACCTCTTGCTGATTTAACGTCTAAGTCAAAAGTATTTCTGTTTCATTTTGAGGAGGCCGTCGTGGTCAAGCGGTCAGCGTGTTCGACTTCGAATCAAGAGGTCCGGGGTTCGAGATCAAGTCACGGTATGGTTTGCTGTCCATGTCTTTCGGATGAGACAGTTGTACCCAAGGTCCCGTGTCACAGTAGTTGGCAATTTAAAGAACTCTCCCTGCTCTGTGCCGAGCATAGGCAAGATTTTTCGCCCTTCACCGGCACACGGTGACGTCTCCATATAAGTGAAAGATTCTTGAGTGGGACGTTGGAGTAGACGACAACTGGAGTAAACACACAACATTATCCTTGTGATAAAAGATACTAGAAAACAACTGGAGTAGTCACACAACAGTCCTTGTGATAAAAGATACTAGACAACATCTGGAGTAGACACACAACAGTCCTTGTGATAAAAGATACTAACAACAACTGGAGTAGTCAAACAACAGTATCCTTGTGATAGGAGATTCTAGACAACAACTGGAGTAGACAAACAACAGTCCTTGTGATAAAAGATACTAGACAACAACCTGAGTAGACACACAACAGTATCCTTGTGATAAAAGATACTAGACAACAGCTGGAGTAGACACACAACAGTATCCTTGTGATATGAGGTACTAGACAACTTGAGTAGACACAAAGCAGTATCCTTGTGATAGAGATACTAGACAACTTGAGTAGACACACAACAGTATCCTTGTGATAAGAGATTCTAAACAACAACTTGAGTAGACACACAACAGTATCCTTGTGATAAGAGATTCTATACAACAACTGGAGTAAACACACAACAGTATCCTTGTGATAAGAGACACTAGACAACAACTGGAGTAGACACACAACAGTATCCTTGTGATGAGATACTATACATCAACTCGAGAAGACATGTAACAGTATCCTTGTGATAATAGATACTAGACAACTTGAGTAGACACACAACAGTATCCTTGTGATAGAGATACTAGACAACAACTTCAGTAGACACACAACAGTATCCTTGTGATAGAGATACTAGACAGTAACTGGAGTAGACACACAACAGTATCCTTGTGATAAGAGATACTAGACAACAACTGGAGTAAACACACAACAGTATCCTTGTGATAGAGATACAAGACAACAACTGGAGTAGACACACAACAGTATACTTGTGATAATAGACACTAGACAACAACTGGAGTAGACACACAACAGTATCCTTGTGATAGAGATACAAGACAACAACTGGAGTAGACCCACAACAGTATCCTTGTGATAGAGATACTAGACAACTTGAGTAGACAAACAACAGTATCCTTGTGATAATAGATTCTATACAACAACCGGAGTAGACACACAACTGTCCTTGTGATAAAAATACTAGACAACAACTGGAGTAGATACACAACAGTATCCTTGTGATAAGAGATACTAGACAGTACCTGGAGTAGACACACAACAGTATCCTTGTGATAATAGATACTAGACAGTACCCGGAGTAGGCACACAACAGTATCCTTGTGATAAGAGACACTAGTCAACAACTGGAGTAGACAAACAACAGTATCCTTGTGATAAGAGATACTAGACAGTACCTGGAGTAGACACACAACAGTATCTTTGTGATAATAGATACTAGACAGTACCTGGAGTATGCACACAACAGTATCCTTGTGATAAGAGACACTAGTGAACAACTGGAGTAGACAAACAACAGTCCTTTTGATAAGAGATACCAGACAACAGCTGGAGTAGACCCACAACAGTATCCTTGTGATAATAGATACTAGACAGTACCTGGAGTAGACCCACAACAGTATCCTTGTGATAATAGATACTAGACAGTAGCTGGAGTAGACCCACAACAGTATCCTTGTGATAATAGATACAAGACAGTACCTTGAGTAGACAAATAAGTGTTCTTGTTTTTTGTTGGTCGGGAATTCACGTTATAATTTGTCAAATAATCAATAATAAAATTCAATATACTTACGACTTATAAGTGAATTATATCGATTGAGGCTTTGTAAAAAAGTATACGACGTTCTACTGTCTCGTCAAAGGGTAGGGCAGGTCACTCTCATCAAAGGGCGAATTCACAAACTCATGGATATCGTCTGAAGACTAAAACTCAACTGCAATACGCTGTTTTTCATACATTTGAAAAAAGAAAAGAAAAAAAGAACCTTGTCCCATTGCAGCAATGGAACTTCGTCGAGGAAGTTTTCTCGACATCTTAACTCTACTTTTACTGTCTTATTGTGAAAATGCATGAAACCGGTTTCAAACCATCGACCATTCGACCTAAATAAAATCAGGTCCCCATTCTCCGAAGAATGTTTGAAAATCGGGTAATTCTTTGAATGTTAAAGTGTTGCACCGTATTATTACATCTAAAATCTACCGAGGCTCTTGTTGTTTGTGCAAATTAGCGATTGCTACTGTCGACCGATTAATCATCGCTTTACTTTATATCTCTGTGATTTGTTTTACTGTAACTTTTTATACAAAATTATCTACTACATGATAAGGATGATTGGTATTCTATCATCATTATGTTTTTTATTATCAGCATCTTTTTACAACATAATTGCCATTTTTACCACCAAAAGTACCAATAATGACCGCTATCATTTTCTATGGGTTTCTAAGTTGTTTTAATGTATTCATAACTCCACTATCAACCTTGAAACTACTGTATAATCAATCACTGATACAGATATGTCACCGAATATCACCGGAGGGTAAAGGATAACGAACATTGATTAATCTCCTAACTCCTATCAGGATTACAAGATAAGAAGACTGGATATACCAGAGGTGAGATCAGGTGGCTAGGAGGAGAAAGCGTTCCCAGTCGACTACGCATATCCGCCGAGAGTCCTATATCTTGATCAGGTAAACTCTAGGTAAAGGCAATGAAAAATGATCAATCTCATAACTCCAATAAGAAATAAAAAATAAAGAGTTGGGGAAACAAGGACCTCTTGAACAGTTCCGCCGGCCGCGAGACTTTCAAATTGAACACGTAAACGGAGAAATCCGTCGTCAAAAGCAGTGTGTAAAACGGTCTAATAATTGGCATAAAACAGGTCAGACAGGGTATAAGGCCTGGATATTCGTCTGGCACTAAGGAGCGGTAAGGGATCTTGAACACAGACAGGTGTTATTGCCTACACTAAAACGTTTTCTCGGTTATTAGTTTAGTTATTCTATATCGAATAACACTAACTTTCGCTTTAACCAGAGAAAACTAAGACAATAGAATATATTTTAAATGAAATACGTTAACGTTCAATTTTTGAAGTTTATTTAAACGTTCAGTCTCTTTTTATATAATAAAATGATTTTAACCAGCGACAAGAAACAAGGAGCGAATTCTTCTCCTGAATAAAATTTTATGTTTTCATATGAAGACGACACCGGTTTCTGAACTTAGCTATATACTTAACATAACCTTGGCATATGATTGACACATAGGGTTTAAGATCATCCAATAGCAGAATATCTTTAGCATGGCGCCCCTGCAATGACACGGACACGGGATCCTAAAATGCCTTATCGCGGTAAATAACAAACAATGTCATCCGCTTCCCCATACGGTCTGGAAAAATTACAATAGCTCACGTACGGTACGCTATCCTGAGCATGCGCAAAGAAAATGTTGATGATGAACCTCGGAAATTTCTTTTCACTAGAAATAGAAAGCAAATCCCAATGTTTAGGCGTGTAAGAATGGTAATGGTTGTATTATTGCTTTAACGTCCCAATCAAAAATATTTCACTTATATGGAGACGTCACCGTGTGCCTGTGAGGGGCAACAATTTTTTGCCTGCGCTCGGCACTTGTGGAGGTAGAGCGAGTCGGGTTCTTTAACGTGCCAACACCTACTGTTATACGGAAGTAAGTGTGGTAATTAAATTGAATTAGATTACATTAATTGATTTATTATTTGTAGGCTTTTGAATTAAATCATACACGATATTTATTTTATCAAGTTTTACTTACTTACGCTAGTTGTTGTCATTTTCCCAGACCCCTTTTCATATAGGTTCGAACCCTACACTTATTGTGTGAAAGGTGTTTGCTCTACTGCGGTAGAATCGATAACTGCCATAGTTTTACGATTATATAATTAAGAGTCCCTCTGATCCAGGTTTGTTTCATCCTTTTATTACACAGACATCATCATTTTATAGCCACCGTCATAATATCGCCATTCCGAACAACAATAAGTAATCAAGAACCTTTAATCTGTGGTACATAAAAAAGGAAACTTGCAAAAACATCCGCCACGAGAATACATTTATTGTTTGACATTTCTTACTATAGAGATTATTAGCCGATTTTACGACTTGACATCTCCGAGAAAATGTTTCTACATTAAATCCTTTGAAATAAGATAATCCCGCCATTTCCATAGTATGTATGATGGCAAAGTACTTATTGATTAGTTTATGATAATAAAGTCCGTAAAAACTGAGGGAGGGAGAATAAAAAACGTGAAGAGAATTATTCAGAAACAAACAAAAGCATAAGGTCAATTACGTTTCACGCCTTGCTTATGAATATTCTCATGAAAATGTCGCCGAATGCTACTGAAAAATTTCAATTTTTGACAAATGCTCGACTATCAAGGTCAGTCAGCAATGAGATTTCTCTGACGTGCTGAAACCAAGATCTACTCTTACATGGAAGCTTTACTATTTGTTATTGCCCTACTCTAGATACATAGATGGTGAGATCGATGGTCCCATAGTAGGTCGACAATAAACAATGAAATGACTCAATTACACGGAAAACATATTCATACTCACTGCTAAAATGGGTGAAATAGAAGATACCAAGGGGCATTCCATATAGAATAAGTCAACGACAGACAAAATCGTGGCCAAAACAAAAAGGAGGCAAAATTACAAACAGAAATACACAAATACATTTATAACTAAAAATAGTGAAACACGAACCCCACTAAAAACTGTAAGTTATTTAAATGAATTAAAGATGGGTTGTCTACCCTAACCAAGGGACCGCCGTGGTCAGCGTGTTTGAATCCTGATTGTGAGGTCCGGAGATCGAGCCAAAAAGTAAGATACGGTATGACCTTCTGCGCTGAACATAGGCAAGAGTTGTCAGTATCCACCGGCACACAGTGAAGTCTCCGTATAAGTGAAAGATTTTTGGGTGTGACATTAAACCACAACACCACCAACCAACTATGCAAACTGAACGTCTTCAAACACAGTGCGCTTAGCTAAAGTAATGTCCACTTATTGCAACTACTAAGTATTGTCACTATATATATAGTCTAACCTGCCTTATCGACCCACTGAATTAAAGGAAAACCTGTCTTACGTGACCTAAATGAGTGGTTCCCAAAATGTTTTTTCCTATATAAATCACCTGAATTAAGAGA
Source organism: Pinna nobilis (assembly GCA_016161895.1). Lineage (NCBI taxonomy): Eukaryota > Metazoa > Mollusca > Bivalvia > Pterioida > Pinnidae > Pinna > Pinna nobilis. The sequence continues at coordinate 17,928 of JACSZP010001383.1, forward strand.
CCACCTGTCATATGTTACCAGTTTGCTCCTTCCCTTGGATGGTCTCTTAAAACAGGTTAGACTATATACATTGTATATATAAGTATACGTGTCTAAAACACTTCACTAATCTTGATCGTCTGGGATGCTGAGGGAAATGTATTCTACAGCAAACACGCAAGCTTTCAATTGCAGGTCTAATGCTGTACTATATTTAGAAATGTAAAGAAATCAGTTTTACTTCATATCTAATGTATGACTGATGAATATGTCATGTTATTTGTTATTCAGCAGTAATGTCTCTAATTCGTCTAAATCAATCCCTGCACTAAAATCAATACACAAAATCCTTTATGCTGGAAAAAATGGGGTGACACGACAATTAAAAAAATTGAAATCTTTGTATCGACTGCACTTAATGACCCCATTCCAAGTTGAATCCATTTACTAATTATTATCTTTGAAATGCTAGGTTTGCTATAGATGGCGCTACTTAAGACCGTCAAATCTTTAGTTCGAGTCGAGAAGGACATGTATTCTTTCGGATAACAGAGTAAGCAGGTTTTATTGTTGTACAACGCCTCATTCAAGAATATATTTTTATTCAATTTTTCTGATTAAATTATTTCTTTTACCATTTACCAAATGATTATGCAGAATACCGTTAAATATGTACAAATGTATATTAAGAAGATTAATAGGAAACACATTATCCAATATACAATCATTGTTCCGATTACAACTCAAAGCGGGGGCCTCCGTGGCCGAGTGGTTAGCGTGTTCGACTTCGAGCCGAGAGGACCGGGGTTCGATTCCCGCAGGTGCCACTCCGCGGTTGGCCGTCCCTGTCTTTCGGATGAGACAGTA
>JACSZP010001386.1:0-19532 GCA_016161895.1 Pinna nobilis
TAGAACCAGGCCCACCCTTTAGTCACGTTGGTATTGACACATTTGGACCATGGTTGCCATGCACCATTGGTGGCATGTTGTATCTAGACGCACCAGAGGAGGAGCCGCGAATCAAAAGAGATGGGCAATCTTATTTACCTGCTTAGTCACCAGAGGAATTCATATAGAGCTTGTGGAGGAGTTATCTGCCGCTTCATTCATCAATGCATTGCGACGATTTATTGCTATCAGAGGACCCGTGGCAACATTCAGAAGTGACAGAGGCACTAACTTTGTTGGAGCGTCAAAGGAACTCGATATCGATTCATCATTTGTAGAGCAAACACCCGTTGCAGGATTCTTGCGTGGCAATGGTGCAAAATGGATTTTCAATCCTCCCCATGCATCACACTTTGGCGGTGTATGGGAAAGGATGATTCAGTCATGCAGACGGATATTGGACAGTCTACTTTTGAATCACAAGGCAGAGCTAACCCATGAAGTCCTCAGTACCTTCATGATGGAAGTTTGTGCAATCCTTAATTCACGTCCACTGGTGCCGATAACCAGTGACCCTGAGACCTTAGGTGTACTTTCACCATCTCTAGTACTCACACAGAAAGGAACGTTACCAGATAACCATGCATTGTGTGACATCAGTGTCAAAGATGCACTTCGTAGTTCATGGAAACGTGTTCAACACCTTGCAAATATGTTTTGGACGCGCTGGCGGAGAGATTATATTCAACAGTTACAAGTCCGTCAAAAGTGGTTTAGTGCTACCGATCCATTCAAGACCGGCGACATTGTGCTTATAAAGGACTGCGATTCTCATAGAAATCTGTGGCCCCTTGGGCGTGTCACTAGAACCTTTCTTAGTGAGGACAATCAAATTCGCAAAGTAGAACTAAAACGCGGTGACAATGGAACATTATGTGTGAGACCTATTTCTCAGCTCGTTCGCTTACTAGAAAGCGACTAATTGTGAACTTATCTTCCGTGCCAATATGGACTGTGTTAGTGTTATGTTATACACTGTGTGACTTTACTTGTTTTTGTTTAAAGGTGTAAGATATACTCCATTTAACTTCATTAAGTGATACTCTAAGTGATTATTCAATCAGATTGTTGTGTTCGAACTTCAACAGAGACTGTTTGTTCTGACATTTGGAACAGTGCGTATATGAACATTTACCTTTGTACTACTTTTTACCCACCGCCTTCTACATGTATACCTGAAACTATTGTAGAAGTTGTCTTCTTCGAATTTGGAACTGCTGGCAACAGTACACATACGCTCGAAATAAAATCAACTCCAATGAACCATAATTATGTACATAATTTCATATACATTCTACCTCACCTTAGCAGAATTTTCTTATGTAAATCACCTGAATAAAGAGGTCACCTCTCATGACCGTTTATGGGTTTAGCCTCGGTTTTTTAGTCTTTGATTTAAATGGAGTGAAAGGGAAAGGGTATCGGCGTAACTTGGGCGGATGTATGAAATATTTTCCAGGGGAGGGGAGGGGTTGGAGCCTATGGGAAGGAAAAAATAAATGCAGTAACTGTTTTCCCTTTAAATCAAGATGGCATATACTTCGAAAACTCCAGAAGGACCCAGATCATTCGACCCCCACCCCCCCCCCCCCCCCCCCCCCCCCCCCCCCCCCCCCAATCTCGATCCGTGCATGCTTGAGATATTCCTCATACCTGCCTCCATCGACACATACAGTATATTAGTATGGCTACTAATCCGATAATGACTGCGGCCACTGTCGCATAAGGTCCTATAGGTAGCTTTTCCATTTACTGTGGTTAATTCTGGAAATAAAAAATCGTGATTGGCGTAAATACAAGTACGCACATTTAATACCAATAAAGTTGTTTCTCCCGTAACTTATTACATGTGGAGCAACTTTGACCCAGTGTCAAGCGTGTTTGAATTCTAATCGTGAGGTCCAAAATTCCAACCAAAGCCACTTCGTGGTCGGCTGCCCATGTCATACGGACGAGGCTGTAAACCGAGATCACGTGTTTACAGTAGGTGTTGCATCCCTGCTCTACGGCTCTGGGTTCCGGGCATCGGCAAAATTTGTCGCCCTCTACCGGCAAATCTTTAATCTCAAAGTGAAAGATTCTTGAGTTGGACTTTAAACAACAATTCAACCAACCTTTAGAACATGTAGAATCTAGTTGCAAAAATATTTAAGTTGACACAGGTCAAACATCAGCCTACTTATCTACATGTATTCAAGCGAAATATGAAGCCAAATTAATCGAATTGTTCATATAAATAGTACAATATACAAACCCTAGTATTAGTCCAAACAACTGTTTAGATTGACTGTCGCCGAGCTAATGAATTTTTTTTCTTGAAAAAAACCCACGTCATGTTATATATATATACATGTATATTAAGTATGGAATCAAAGACGTGTCACATGTAGGGGAAATGTAAGATTATCGGTATAACCAGTGAATACATGCAAATATGTCACTATGATGACGCCGTTATCAGTCTCTCTATTGTTAAGACAAGATAGTATGGCGTTATTCTGTATAAAATATCATTTCGTTTTAGCAGCATTAACTTATTAGAGCCATATAGCAACATAGCGTAAGTTGTTTAAAGATACATTTGGACTCATTTTTCATCTTCACAGAATTAAAAAAAAGAAATATCACATTAGTACCAGCATATAATTAGAGGATGTAGCTGATAAAATACAAAAAAAAATATGCACGCTATAAATAGATATCGTCGTTTGAAAAATCAAAAGTACACTATTACGGGTTGTATTCATTTCCCGCCATTTTAAGAGACATAGCCGATGCCTATAAGTAGGGCGCATTACACAGACAAAACATGTCCAGCACGGACACTTAAAAACGTTGATTTGACCATTTTTAATATGTAAATCGCTTAATTATATTCATTTGTACACGATTCCGTCGTTATCTCGTGAACGACAAATTTTTGCTAAATGAGTCCAAGTGTACCTTTAAAAATACATTGTGTCGTGATCACGAAACGAACATTCTTGATAATTCGAGATAAGTCGTATACACTTAAAAAACAACACGGGAATTCGCTAAAACGTAAAAATAAATCGCTTAAACAACACAATCAATTATTCTTTCATTTAAGTGTGCATCTCTTACTTTCAGGTATGTGTCATAGGTAAGGCCTCAACAACCCTGGTCTGGTATTGGCTACGTAGTACGGTTGAATTAGCATTTTCTATTGGCACGACACATCCACCGCCAATGTATTACGGGAACCTTACAAGTTCTGTACATTGTCGATTTCGGTTAAAAATGTCAAGTGTTTTTATTTAACAAGCAAAATAGTCACTGCAAATGGTCGTACTCCAGAATATTGTCCATCATCCTTGAGAGGACCCAACTCCCATGTCTCCAATAGTCTATTTTCGCTACAACTGTACAAGGATAGGGCACATAACGGCGTAAATCTTCTAGTAAAACACGTCAAATATCACAAACTGCTTTTAAAAAGCTTTGTCGCTAGGCTCCGCTGACTTTCTAGTGCAGTTGATGTAATAATATCTGCAACGGCTTTAATAACTATTGTATGAAAAACCAGAGTATAACAATTTCCTCCGTATTAACACCGACAGGTGTTTTGTTGATAAGCCTGATTTCATCTGTTGCGTGGAAAGCTAGATTGAGTTTGAGCAAACGAAACCGAAAACAAAAGTGATGTCAACGGATGTTAAAACTTATTGCACACTATCACAATGCCATTATGTAATTATAGAATCGCTTAATTATACTGGTCAAATTCAAGTGTACGGAGACATATAACAAAGATACTGGGAATAGTCTGCTGTGTTGCTTGGTTATACAATTGTTTAGCGTCCCACTGAAGAATATTTCACTTATAAGGAGACGCCATCATGTGTCGGCGAAGGGCGACGCATTTTTGACCAATGCTCGGCACTTATGGTGGTAGAGTAGGCAGGGTTCTCTAGCGTATCGACACTACTGTGAAACGGGACCTCGTTTTTCACTGTCTCATCCTAAGAACAGCGACAGCAGACCACGACTTTGCACGGTTTCGAATCCATAACCTCCCGATCAGAAGACAATCACGCGCTAACCATGAAGCCATGACGGCCCAATGATTTGTGGAAAGATAAAATTAGAAAATAAGAATTGTACCACTGCAATCTTAGATGTAATTTGTATTTTACTCCATCTTAAATATCAATTTAGTTACGTCATGGCGGAGACCCCCCTCATCCTTTGGATCACCGATTAAGTGATCAACTGAAAATTCTACATCCTCGGTCGATTGGCCGACCTTTCCTGTTCTTGGGTTGAGACAGGTTAAACAGGGGTCGCATGTTTTAATATGTATCGGTACATTAACGCACAGAGGGACGGAATTATTGGTTTTATACCACTGACGTGTTCACGTCATTACTATATATATACATACCGTCGACCCGCCCCCTAAATCATTGATGTATGGAAATATGATATACATAAAGGAAAGATGAGACAGTCGATGGACTTTCAGTTATCAGCTAAGTGGCTTATTCCGGGGAACAATTAGTAAGTATGTTTTTGACTTTTGATTTTCATGTGCATGCGATTCAGTAGTTTTCGCCATCAAAAGCTCAAATTACTATATTCCCGACCTACTTTATACCACTGATATGTACGGAAGCTCATTTGTGTCATTTTAAAAAGTACATGAAATTGTATTCGAAATACGTAATCACTCGAAATTGAAAAGCGTAGTTATGAGAAAAAGGCTGAAAATTACTTGTTAAGCATTTTATTACTTTTCAATTTTGGCCTTATTTCACCTGTTATCTTCACATAGTATTTTACGACTATTGATTGTGTACATGTATGTTGAAACAAGCAAGGTTAAGCGTATGTTTGCAGTGAGGGATAAAACCTAGATAAATTTTTTTATATGCTATTCGGGTAAAGCTAAAGTTTCATTTATTGAATATATCTTTTAATTACAATTCTATGCACAAGACATCTTGAGCGGGAAGATGAACAACAATGCAATAAAAAAGCAACAAAAATGACATATAGCTGGTCAAGTTTAACAGGAAGAAAATGCTTACCCTGAAAAAACAAAACAAGAAAGGAAGAACAAGTATGTCACCATTGAACGACGTGCCTATGCCCGGCACTGATGGCCGTAGAGCAGGGAGGGTTATTTAACGTGCCAGCACCTACTGTGACAAGGGACCTGGGTTTTCACTGTCTCATCCGAAAGACAGGGACGGCCAACCGCGGAGTCGCACTACGCGGCTCGAACTCGGATCTTTCGATTCGCAGTCGAACACGCTAACCACTCGGCCACGGAGGCCCGGAAAAAAATTATTTCTCCAACGTATAGGAACTGTGACTCTATTGAAATGAGGTATTGCTTGTCTTGTTGTTTAACGTCTCACTCAAGAACATTTCATTAATATGGAGACGTAACCATTCGCCTGTGTAAGGTGAACAGTTTTGGTCAATGCTTGGCACTTATGGCTGTCAAAGGTCAAGGTCACTGAGAAATTTGAAATATTCGAATTCAAATATCTCAGAAACTAGTTTATGTTAAGATATGGTTACATTGCATAATTGTAGAGAGCGATGATTTCTGCCATCATGGGAAGTGTCAATGCCATGGGGTTAAAGGTCAAAATCACTGAGAAATTAAAAGTCAAATATCTCAGAAACTATTGGGTTTTATGTATACGGTTTCGCTGCAAAATTGTAGAGGGCGATAAGTTCTACCATCATGGAAAGTTTCGAGATCATGGGGTCAAAGGTAAAGGTCACATAGCAATTTGAAATAATTGAAAATCGGAGAAACTATATGGTTTTTGTTGCATTCTATTGGAATTCCCATGGGAACAAATTGTGCTCTTCTTTAAGCTAACTTATATTAATTTGTTTTCTTATGAGGCAGAGATTATTCAAAATCTTCTACGTGAGAAGAAAAAGTATCTTGCTGTTGCATTAGACTCGACATTTGAATATATCGACGACGTTTTATCTATTAGCAGCAATCATTTTAATTTATATACCGAATCGATATACCCCAGTGAACTCGAGATCAAAGACACTACATAGTCTTCTACGTCTGCTTACTTAGATATTTTACTGAACATAGACATTGACGGTGGACTGACAAATCAACTTGATGATAAATGAGATGACTTCAGTTTCACTATCGTCAACTTCCTATGTTTATGTAGCAATGTTCTATCCTCACCTGCATAAGGAGTTTATGTCTTTCAACTGATTCGATACGCAAGAGCTTGTTCAGCGTATGACCAGTTTTTAAATCGAAGCATGCTACTACAAACAAGTTAATGTTACAGGGGTTTCGAAAGTCTCAGTTAAAGTAACCTTTCCGTTAATTCTAGGGTCGGTGCAATGACCTGGTTTGGCAACACTGCCTGACATTGGGTCGAATGCCGTCTGACATGCTTCATAAAGGTTTTTAGACCGTTCTATACACACATATTTTGACTATGGATTACTCAATTTATATGACCAAGATATAGGGCTGACGGCGCTTGTGACCGCTCAACAGGGAATGCTTACTCCTCCAAGGCACCTGATCCCACCTCCGATGTATCCAGATGTCAATGAATGCCCGACTCCTTATTTTGCATTCCTCATAGGAACTACGAAATCAATCGCTGTTCGTTACCTCTACCTTTGCATTCTTGCAGAGAGCGATGAGTTCCACCATTATTGTAAACCTCAATATAATGGGAGCCAAAGGTCAAGGTCACAGAGCAATCTGAAATATTCGAAGCCAATATCGAAGAAACTATATGGCTTTTGTTGGATACATATACTTGAACTAAGCGATGAGTTCTACCATCATGGAAAGTTTCAGGTCATAGGGGTCTAAGGTCAAGGTTACAGAGCAATTTGAAGCTTTTAAAGTCAAATAGCTCAGAAGCTTTTTTATTTTCAGTATATGGTTACCTTGCATAATTGTAGATAGTGATGAGGTATACTATTTTAAAGAGTTCAAAGGTCATCGTATCAGAGGTCATGTAGGTTACACAGTAATTTGAAATATCCATAGTCAAATGTTCTAAAAATAATACTTATTATTGGATTTTCATCATATAATTGCATTATTCAAAAGAACGATGAGTTCTCCCAAAGGTCAAGATCACAGAGCGATGGGGAATTCTATACGAAGGCCTTGCCATAGAAATGGCCCTTTTTATATGTGAAGCTTGGACAGGTAATTTGAGTTTCGGGCTGCCAACGCTTTAGCGTATCGATAAGGAACCCGTGCACTTTTCAAAATGATAAGTCTCGACTTAAGCTATTATCTTCACATGTATAAGATATTCAAATAATAATTAAAATCTCTATTATGACAAGGTAATTTTGGTGACTTGAATCAGTCTTATCTGGGATTGAACCTGACCTCTATATCAATATACAAATAACAGAGTTACTGTCTAATCTGTCTTAATGCCATGACCACCTGTCATATTTGACCCGTTTAGATCCTTCCCTCGAAGGGTCCCTTTAAACAGGTTATACTGTATTGGTATAGAAATATATAGAATTATTTTAAATCTAATTGTAAGTAATTTGAATATTTGTTGTTTTTTTGTATTGACTCAATGACACTAAATTGAGAAAGCAACCATGTATGAAGGACTTAGTTTATTTCTTTTGGATATAAGCATTTTCCTTTTGAATCACTGGAGGACAACAAATCGAATCAAAAACACGCACATGTACATAATTAATTTTCACAAATCTCTCATACCTTGTTGTGTTAAGGTTTCCTCTGTATACGTTACAATTGAAGATCTATCGCTATACTGCAAAGGTGAGAAAGAAACAAATTACCGCGTGATTCACTCATGCGGATACTAATGACATACCATATCAAGAAAAATCATTCTTCTAATGATACTGTAGGAATACACACGTTCTCTCACTGTTAACGTTAAGTATGCGTTATTTTATTTATTCGCTCGGTTCTTGATTTGTTTTGTATATCTTTGCTGTAAGCCCAGCTTACCATTTTGCCGGTGGTTATATCATCTTGGGATTAAAATCACTCGTAATTCGTAAGTGCATGAAATTTTTATATTGATTTTTTCACAAGTTATAGTTTGAAATTAATAAATCTTACCAAAATCCGATTTATGTAATTCATATAATTCAATCTTCATTATAGATATTTCCGCATCTAACAGTTATGCTCAGATAACCCTAAACAAAACAATACGTTTCGAAATGATACAAATCTTAGTCTATTTAAGCTTGCTATGTCCGCTATTACTGCGCACGACCCGTCTAGAACCTGAAAAATTATCCATGGTGTTTCATTTGCTGTTTTAATACCCTTTTTCAAGAATTATTATCTTAAGAATACAAAATCTATTCATGAAAATGTCATTGGAGTTGTCAGAAAAATACTATTAATGTATTTTATTTTATTTTATTTTTTACTGAGAATTTCAATAATTATCAAATTTTATTTCTATGTCTCGAACACCAAATGGTTACTGGATATAAATTATTTATCTATCAAAAGTAAACAATGCTCGCAATATTATGTAGCTAAAGTAATGTCCTATTATGTTGTTCTTTCCAGTTATATTCAAAATGCTGTTGAAAGAAAAGGTTGCTTTAGTAACTGGTGGAGCCCAGGAATTGGGGAAGGCCATTTGCAAAGAGCTTTTGCAGAGAGGATCGAAGGTTAGTGAACTTGACCGCTTATTTGTATGCAAGATGTTTGAAGTAGGAAAAACTATACTTATGGATAATATGTTCATATAGTCTTAATATCGTTTGTATAATCATTTTAAAGTTTATAATATCACCATATCCCAGATGCATCTTTGCAGACATAATTGGTTCAACGCATCTGTGTCGGTAGTTTACAGATATGAAATTTTTCAAATGATATTTTACGTATTTATTAGGTATGGAAAATATTGAAAAAGAGATGCATTAATTATATTTCGAAATTTCAATTAATTTTTTTTCGTTCTTTCTCGTAGCAAATACTTAACAAATATGTACTATCTCTCAAGGTCGTTTTTCACAAAATTGTAGGCATTTTAATCGATAGGACCTGACCCTTTATCCTATCTCTCGTTATACTCAAGTCACGGTACTGTTAGCCATCCCTGTCTTTCGTATGAGACAGTAACACCGGGGACCCGTGTCACAGTAGGTGTTGGCACATAAAAGAACCCTTCCTGCTCTACGGTCATGTGCCGAGCATTGGCAAAATATGTCGCCCTTCACCGGCAGACGGTGACGTCTCCATAAAAGTGAAACACTCTTGGGTGGGAAGTTAAACAGCAATACCATTCAATACTAAACATTTCGGCAGGATAGCAAGAGCGATGCAAGTTTATTTAACTATTTGTAGAATTTGTCCTATTTCGTGGACTTTTTTATGGGCTATCAAAGAACATGCCGATCTCGTTTTGAGTGTTGTTGCACTACCCAACATAAACATTAGTGAATGTGTAAATAATTGATTAGTCATTGGTCATGTGATACACTTTAAGTTGTCTATAATGTTAGCTCTTATTGGAGATTTGGAAATTAACAAAGGGGAATCAAAAACGTAACGAATCCTAGCAATACAGATGACCTGTGACCTTCACCGATAAACATGAAAGTTTCTTTTTATCCAAATTTCGAGCGTTTTGTGAACTATGTTGATATGTTGACCATATTAGAAGTGAGACCTCTTGTTGGTAAATGGCAAAAAAATCCTATTTATGTTGAAAATGATACCATAGACGGGATTTATGCGTTCAGTAGCTAGTTTCAGTGGGGTGGTCACAAAACATCAGCAAATCTTAGTTTCCGAACATACAGAAAGTTAATAAGAGAATAGAATATGCCATCAGAGGATTAACAAGTAGTTTTATGACGTCATTGGCATGAGGTTTTTAGAATGGGAGTAATAGAAGATACCAAGGGACATTCCAAATAGAATAAGTCAACGACAGACAAAAACGTGGCCTTTGACAAAAATGAGACAAAATTACAAACAGAAAAAGGAGACAAAATTACAACAGAAATACACAAATACGCTTATAACTAAAAATAGTGTTACACGAACCCCAATAAAAACCGGGGGTGAGTTCAGGTGCTCAGGAAAGGAATAGCGTACATCAATTCATGGTGTGGGATATTTGCGGGTAATCGATTACACTATGGTGCATCAAACTATTCCTATCAATTCTAGTGTAAATATTATTTGCAAACTTTTAAATCATTTTTTTTCTCAATAATGTATTATGAAAATGATTCGTTGACAGTATTTTGATTTTCTGTTTACTCCGTTTTCTGTTGCATTTATGAAAATCATACTCTTTCCATACGGTTTAACGACTGTGCCAGTGTATATCCATATTTGACGACTCACGACGTATTCAGGACCATCGAGAGACATTAATATAAGTTTACATAAGTCATTTTAATCGTTGTAAAACTAATGAATTTCAAACTTGCTTATCTATATTTGAAAAGAACTTTCAGCAATGTAGCTTCAGTTGACAATTTCTCTTGGTAATGACTAAATCTAAATGATTTTCCGAAAGTACCATTGTAACAATTGCCATTCGTATTTTTCATTAAGTTATGCTAAAAAAAACAGTTTCCCGTAGTCGTATTCTCGACTAAGATACGATACCATATCTTTTATTACTAGGACATTATTCAATGTGACTTTGTCTATCTTTTTTTCTGTAGGTATGTTTCTGTGACGTGAGCAAAACTGATGGCGAAGATGCCCTTAAAGGATTCCAGATGCAATTTGGGAAAAGTAGCGTTCTATTTATAGAATGTGACGTAACGGACCGTGACCAATTAATCGGTAAAGTTCAGTATTGTTGATTCAAGATATTATTTCAAATTTGCATGTAGAATCTCAAAAGCAACCCGGACAATTGTTTTCACGGGATCGTATTTTACTAATGCTTTATCTTTGAAACTGAGCTGACTGTTGTGTGGTTTAATTAAGGCTAATATATAACTTATAGATCAACTTTGTTTTCATCAAATGCAACCAGAATTACATACTTTTAGAGCACCCCCGCCCAATCTATTTAACTGGAAATATCTTTCTTGAATATAAAAGTCAGGTCGGTCACGGACTGCGAAGCTCGCTTGTTTAAGAGGATGATATTATCTATAACGGACTTGACCATAAATCTGAATTCATATTGTCATGCCAACAAAAGGCCAACATTTACTCTACAACTCAACCAAGGATCAGACAGTTTCAGTTGAACAGCTAAATTAATGGGTATACGAACATTCAGTTCCATATGTAAGCGTGCTAATAGATAGGTGAATTGATACTACACAACAAATGCAGACTCGTATTTTTAAGTGTCTAGCTCCAGATAATAAAGTAAGAGGTAGAAAATATGCGGTTTCCTTTGAATGAATGGTATGCTAGCATTGAGGGCTGAATATGACAGACGATTAGTACGTGCGATATGCTACAGTGGGTTACATATCTCCAACCTTTCATTATGGTCATAGACATAAGGCAGACTTTGTATTGTCAAAAGTAAAATATATTCTTGAATGGGAACAACAATACAGCCGACAAGCTAACTTACAAAATCTGCACTTGAACTCCTTGTTTTTAAATTACCTATACGTATATGGAAAATATCGAGCATTTATTTTATGCCTCATATTAATTACCTATGAAAAATGTGTCACCAAATCTTTTTTTTTTTTAATTTCATGAGTGATACAATTTTTAGGTAAAATTTGCAATGACTTTCAGTTTCATTGATGGCATTTGCCATTTTATTCTGAGCCAAAATACCTTACCTTGTAACTGCCAATAACCCCTTTATATTGAACTCTGATATTCCGAAATATCGCTATGTTTGAAATGATTGCGAAATCCTGACAAAATTACCTTATTTCTATTCAAACACATATAATTTGAAAACCGTGTTTCTTTGAAAGAATTTATTTCTTTTTTATTTATAAGAAATTAATTTCACCTTGATTTCATCAAATATCCGGGATTGACTAAATAAGGAATTAAAAAGATATCATCTAAAATTAAGAGTTTATGTAAGTATTTGATTCATATATCTGGGGACCCTTTTCACAAAAAAATCTTACGATCAAAATCACTCTTAATCGTAAGTTAGCAATTTTTCAATTGATCATATTTTGTGCATCTTATGATAAAGCCGACTAATTGTGATGAAATATGATTGTCATGAATGATATAAATCAGATTATGGCTATACTTATTTATTTACATTTAGAATTTGTCAAATAAACAATTATAAAATTTCATACTCTTACGACTACGGGCGGTTATTATCGTAAGATTCTTCGTGAAAAGGGCTGCTGAATACACAAATTATTACCTTCCATCCTCAGATTTATTCAAAAGGACAAAAGAACGATTTGGAGGTATTGACATAGTAATGAACAATGCCGGTATACTTAGCGAGGGGGAAAACTGGAGACAGTGCATCAACGTGAATCTGGTAACTTTGTTTTCAATGGAAAACATTAATGTACAACGTGAGGACAGAAAACGTTTGTACGATACTACATGTAGTATGTCCAATAGATGGAACGTAACTTTACGTAAATTTTCGCAATCTTCTCGCCGAAAAGACGTTAGCTTCTTCTAGCGACATTCCATCACTTATAGAAATTATAGTCGTGCACAAACATTATCAGGTTTCACGTAGTCACGAATGTTTTCCCTTTAAACGTTTGTGTCTACACATTGATATTTCGCATATTATCTGTGACAGGACAGGGTCGCGCGTTGTGCAGGAGTTACTTACTCTCCGGAGTACCCGAACTCACCCGATAGTTCATCGGAGTCGTGTTTGTTTTTTATCTTTAGTTTTATTTGTTGCTTTATGGATAACCCTGTGTGGTGTTGTCTCTCTTTGTTTTTGCCATGGTGTTGTCTGTCGCGCGACTTTTGAATTTTGGATCCATCCTTGGTATCTTCATTTTTCCTTTAAAGACAAACACGCCATGAACTGCCAATTTACATTTTAAATATTCAATATTCTGCTAGAGCAAACCATGAGTAGTTTGCGTGTTCGACTTCGAATTGAAGGGTCTGCGGTTCGAATCCGCGCAGCGCCACTCTGCGGTTGACCGTCCCTGTCTTTCGGGTGAGACAGTTAAAACCGAGGTCCCTTGTCACATTTGGTGTTGGCACATGAAATAACCCTCCCTGCTCTACGACCAGCAGTGCCAAGCATAGACAAAATTTGTCGCCCTTCACCAGCACGCGGTGACGTCTCCGTATGAGTGAAATAATCTTAAGTGGGACGTTAAACAACAATACAACAACAACAAGAGCAAACCATGAAAAATATTAATTGCTGCATGAAAATTAAATGAATAAAGCGATGAAGTTACCGAGGGTTGTAATTCATCAATCGACCGCACACAAATAAATAGCGAATGTTCTTGACAAATTTATCAAATCACAATATAGGAGAAGCATATTTCAATATCCTGCGTGTATTAACATACATGCAATATTATTAATTCAATTTCTAATTAAGAATTAACTTCGGACGAATTTCCTTATCAAATCTTTAACCACATTAGATTGATACATATTTCGCCGGACATGCAAGAATTGAATCTATCATTTTGATACCGAACTCTAGTTTCTAACATTTCAAATTGATAAATTTCCATCACTTATACCTGACGAAGATATAGGGCGCACGACGGTTGTGGCCGGTCAAATGGGATGCTAACTTCTCCGAGGCACTTGATGCCACCACTGATGTATCAAGGGGTCCGTCTTTGTCCGCCTCTTTATTTTGCATTCCTTATAGGAATTATGAGATCGATTACCGTTCGTAATCTTTACCCTTTTTATAAGATATGTTTTAAATCTTCATTCCAATTATTCTTTCTCTTCAAATACTTATCGCAAGCGACATGGCATTACCATATTTTTTTTAGAAAAAAGAAGAAAAAAGAAAAAGGTTTAAAAAATATTACTTTGTCTTGATAATGAGAAAATAAAACATTTTTTTTTATATTTAAAGGTAGGCGTCATTGAAGTGTGCAAATTAGCAGACGACTATATGAGTTTACTAAATGGCGGGAAAGGTGGAGTAGTGTTGAACGTAGCATCTATTGCCGGTAATGTATTCATTCAAAACTCCTGAAGAGACCGCATTCCGCAACCCTCATCGCCTAGTTAATTGATTGACATTTTATTTGAAAGGAATCGTAGACATTACTTTAAGGATGAACATGTGATGCCCGACAAAGATAAAATTTAGAAGTATGAAGAGGATTTTGAAACTCATTATTTTTTAAGATAGGATAAATTGATCATAATTTTTTTCTGCATGGAAAAAAATGAAAATTCTAACCGAGATCTCTCAATATTTGCTCAAGTCAGTTTGTGTTCCCTTGTATGTCTAATTATTCAAATAACCCCCCCCCCCAAAAAAAAAGTCCCCGGATTCTACTTTGGAGCGTTGTATTCAGCCCATGAGATCGTTGATTCGAGCATCAGGGGAGTAGCTTACTGCCCATTTCTCAATCAGATGAGACAATAACCGAACCGAAGTCCTGTGTCAGTTTGACATGTTAGTTCCACCACTGGGGCCTCCGTTAGCGTGTTCGACTTCGAGCCGAGGGGTCCGGGGTTCGATTACCGCAGCGCAACTCCGCGGTTGGCCGTCTCTGTCTTTCGGATGAGACAGTAAAAACTGAGGTCCCGTGTTACAGTAGGTGTTGGTACGTTAAAAAAAAACCCTGCTCTACGGCCAGCAGTGCCGAGCACAGGCAAAATTTGTTGCCCTTCACCGGCACACGGTGAAGTCTCCATATGAGTGAAATATTCTTGAGTGGGACGTTAAACAACAACGCAACAACAGTTCCACCACTGTTCCAAGGCCAGAAATTTTGAATATAGACCAAAACTTGATGCCCTTCACCGGAATAAAATGATGTTTTTTGTTTAAGTGAACGATTCTTCATTACAATCTACGTCAATATCAAAACAGTGACAACAATTTATCATTCTTTATTCGATATTTTTAATTTACTGAGTATCTGTATATATGTGTTATTTTTACATTAAAACAACTCAGATAAAAGAATCATCTGATAATTTTTTTTTGGTTTGCAGCATTTATTCCGTTTCCGCTGGCACCCGTGTATTGTGCAACTAAGTCTGGTATTGTTGCATTCAGTCGAACTTATGCGGTAAGTTATACATTTATGTACACAGTGGAACCTATTCATATTGAACTCGGATAGATTGAAAATCCGCTTGACTTTGAAATGATATCAACTTCTCTTCTAACCATTTTTACCAGGTTTTTTTTATATCCTGTTGGTTTGATTTCCCTTCGATTTCAATATGTCCGGGTTCGTACATCGGTGTATACCGTTGCCTTAAGTTTACTATTGCTTGTTAGAATGACGAACAGTCACTCCACGGACATCTGATCCCACTCCTATCTCGTTGTTCATATTCATTCTGATTTAGGTTATCTTTATATTATATTCTCTTTGGTTTTTCCTACTTTATATATTCTTTTTTTTATGATTTTACGTTGTTTTGTCCCATTGAAGGTGGGACTGCCGTGGCCTAGTTGTTAGCATGTTCCACTTCGAATCATTGGGTCCGAGGTTCGAGCCTAAGCCACTGTACGATTGGCTGTCCCTGCCTTTTGGATAAGACAGTAAGAGATCGCGTGTCACAGTAGGTGTTGGCACGTTGAAGAACCCTCCTTGCTCTACTGCCATAAGTTTGAGCATATACAAAATTTGTTTTATTGTTTCATCCGAGAGACAGGCACAGTCAACTGCAGGGTTGCTCGGATTCGAATTTCGGTACATAAGATCTGAAGTCGAACAAGCTAACCACTAGGTCACAGTGGACCGTCGAAATCGAAAAAAAAACTGAATTTACACCCATGATAAAAAGTAATTCAACAATTCATTTAGCGAAAATTTTGAACACTATTTTTAAGATTAACACAGAAACATTCGTGATAGACCAGGAAAAGAAACTTTGCCGAATAATCGATTATTTTTAGGCCCGAGCCGAGGAAAAGAAGACGGGATTAAGAGTAGTATGCATCTGTCCAGATATGATAGCCGTGGGAATGGGGAAAATGGTGGAGACAACAGAGGGAATGGAAAAGGCAGGGATGGAGGATACATCCCCATTTGTGTATGACCCTTCACGTATCGTTTCGTAAGTTAATCAACCAAATCTTGTAATTTTAAATTTTGACAAATGCTTGGAAATTTGAAATGCTTAATAAGAACTTACAATTCTCTAGTTTTCGCATTTTCTTCATTAAACGATTAATCTTTTGTCGAATAGATATGTTGATAAATATAACAATCGTCAAAAAAATTTGAATTTCGAACCCGGAATCGGCAGTCTGAGCTCTCCTCTGACATTGATCTTTAAATACTGCTCGAATTTTCCATTTGTATATTGTTGATACGTGATCCATATTTTCTCTTGAATTGTCGTCAAATGATCATTGTTTCCCTCTTCAGTTGTGCTTTGGTTTTCTGTTCTCACCTCAAATTTGGATATCACTAAGGTCTTACTTGTCTTTGAATAAGATCAGATATTATTTCACCAGCAAGGAAAGTTCCACCGGTTGTCGTCGATTTTATTGAAATATGGCTACTGTTGACATGCTGTTAACCTTATTGAAATGTTACCTCAACATTAAATGCAATGAGCAATGTTACTGGGTTTTTTTTTTGTGCTCAGTTAAAGGTATTTCTTGTTTCTCTGAAATATTCAGTATGGTAAGTGTTAATTGAAATTTCATTGTTATTGTGGGGTATTTAGGTTTAGAGGGTCCGGATTGGTGCATAACCGTTCTTTTGTTGCCTTCTTCATCATAGCACTTTTTCATTTATTTCAAACATCATTGTATAAGTAAATATATTTCTAATTCATGAATAGAGTATATAAGTAGTGTTCAGAGATGTTACTGTTTTGGAATAATTTTATTCTAATTTCCAGAACTCCTGATAACTCCTAGACCTATAGAGATAAAGAGATTCATCTTTAGTCAACTGCTTTTCATTCGAAAAGATAAATAACATCTATCACCACTTTGTACAGAGATAGAGACAGAGAAATCTCACCCGAGTGTCAAAGAACTGCAGTCCACGACGAGGCTTGCGGAGTGGTGGATGTTGCAAATCTTTGACACGAGGGTGAGATTTATCTGTTCCTGTACAAAATGGTGGTGGATTATTTTTCTCTCACCTTCAAATAATGTATGTCTAGGTAATAATTATATAGGTGCAACACTGCATTCGAGCAGACGAATTACATCAAAAGTAGGTCAAGACTTACCGGTAGTGACGTCAAGGGGTTCAAGATAAGCACGCGGGGTGCGAGACAGAGATATCTCAGAACGGGTATATTGATGGATTTTTCTGTCCGGGTGAGAGAAAAGGTTTTTCCGAAATAATACAAGACTTTAGTCGTTTAATGATTTTTTGTTAGTGTAGTAACAGTAGAATTCAAAATTGAAAACCATACCACGCTGATTTTGAATACAGATTTTTCCGTTTATCTGATCCAGATATAGGGCTCACTATGAACATGACCGGTCAACAGGGGATGTTTTCTCCTCCTATGCATCTGATCCCACCTCTGGTGTGTTCGGGGGTTCGTGTTTGTAACTTGCAGTCCTTACAGGAATTGTTGTTGTTGCGTTGTTGTTTAACGTCCCACTCAAGAATATTTCACTCATATGGAGACGGCACCGTGTGCCGGTGAAGGGCGACAAATTTTGCCTGTGCTCGGCACTGCTGGCCGCAGAGCAGAGAGGGTTCTTTAACGTGCCAACACCTACTGTGACACGGGACCCCTCGGTTCGAAGTCGAACACGCTAACCACTCGGCCACGGAGACCCCCCTTACAGGAATTATAAGATTGATAGCTGTTCGTTACCTTTTCTTAGCTATGTTTTTTTTGTTTATATTTCGAACAACTAACGGATATATAATTTAAGTTCATGTACTGAGTATAATGAATTTCAATACATAAAATTCTATTCTCTTGCAGCGTCGAGATGGTAGTGACTGGTATTATACAGATGATCGAGTCCAGCAACAATAGTGGTGGAGTAATGACGGTAACAAACGAAGATGGTTATCAATACGTTCATGGCAAACCTGAGTCAGAAAATGGCGGAGTTTTAAACACAAGTTGAAATTTTACCGTTCTCAGGAGGAATGAAAGTGGAAGCAAAATGGTGTCGAGGAATATTCATCCATTATAAATATAGTGACAAAAATTGTAAATTTTCATCGAGAATGAAAATGAAAACTTGAATGATACATGACTACATATATATGCTGAAAACGTGGCACAATGCACGCATTCCTCCTCTGGTATATCTAGGAGTCCGTGTGTATGCCCAACTTTTTTTTTGTATTCCGTATACGAGATTTGAGATTGTTCACTGATCGTTGCCTGTACATTTCCATACAGGAACAGTGTATGTATACCTGTAACACTATTTACCCATTACTTGTCATTAACAGTTTTCTGTCATATATCAGAATCTAGAGGAAAATGAAATATTTCATATCTAAATTGAGCATATATTATTCCATGGCGACGGGGCAAATTCAATACAATAAACAGAGATTCACACAGCTAATGACAGATTTATCTGTAGAAGAAAGAATGATAAAAAATATGTATCAGCCGCCAGCTAGATTTACAAAAGAGAAGATTTTCAATAGGAATATAACAAATGGAGTGTTACCTATCAGATAACATCAGGTAATTACTTCGTGGTCGAACAACTGGAATTCACATATATAAAAATTACGAATATATGTAGCATTTTTGTATCTATCGGGTTTTCATCGAATACTCAAAAATGAAATGTCGCCTTTAAAGTGGAAGTAAATATGGAACCGCCGTGGCCTAGTGGTTATTGTAATTGACTTCGAATCGAGAGGTCTTGGTTTGGAGTCGAAACCACGTCGCGGTTGACTGTCCCTGTCTTTCGGATGTGAGAGTAAAAACCGAGGCCCTGTGTCACAAAATATGTCGGCACGTTACAGATCTCTCCGTGCTTTACGGCCAGAATTGCCGAGCATAGGCTACCAATATATATATTTTTAAACGGAATGATTTTTTAATCAGATTCCGAAAAAACTCTGAAATGTGACCTATCCCCTTTAAATTATTACATAGTAGAACCTGGCAATACAGAAACTGCTAATTAAATTATAGCACTGTTTAAAAGATATAGATTGCCCGATGGTAGTGCTCTCAATAAGCAAAGTACACACACACACACACACACACACACAAACACTTATATACACTAATACATATATATACATAGTCTAACCTGTTTTAAGAGACCGTTCAAGGGAAGGAGCAAAAAGGGTCACATATGACAGGTGGTCTCTTAATTCAGGTGATTTATATAGGAAAAACCCATTTTGGGAACCACTCATATAGGTCATATAAGACAGGTTTTCTTCTAATTCAG
>JACSZP010001388.1:0-10172 GCA_016161895.1 Pinna nobilis
ATACAACAAACTAACAACCAAATTAGACTTCCCCTGTATTGAAACTGTTCAAATCTGCCAGTGGGGGAATTTATGCTCCATCTAGCTACTTGTGTACAAATTAATACTTTTGTTATACTGATGATTTTTTCTCCCTTTCAGCCGCTGTGTAAATGTGGTCTATTTAATGGTGTAAAACAAGATCTGAAGACTCGTCTTCCTGTATATGTTTCTGATTATGTTGATGGTTAGTATCAAGAGTTGTGTCCCCTTGACATGAACATTACATCATAACTCTGAAAGTTAGAAATAATTGAAGAGTTGTCTAAAGTACATATAAAATGTTCAGGTTAAAGAGAAAATTTAATGTGTTCAAGGTCAAGTGTTTTATTTCTTAAGAGGCAAGCAGTTTTTTGACATGTCAGAGGCCTAATATCTATGATATCACTCACAATATTGGTGTCAGGCATTGATAATTAACAAGTGTTTTGCATGTCACATGACCTTTTTCTTCATTTAAAGGTAGTTTGACTTAATGACATTGACCTTTGACCCACTTTTGAAAAAAAATCTATTGTGATTGCTACCAGTGGAATCAATAGTGTGAAAGAACAGGGTACATGTTGTTAATAAAGAATTCATAAATGAAAATTACAATTTTTGCTTATCTAAGTAAAACCTACCTAGAACATTACAAAGTGAAATAAGGCTGCTGTGGTTAGCGTGTTTGTCTAAATCCAATCATGAAACCGCAAGCTCTAATGAGGGCTGTACTGTTGCAGGTTTTCCTTAGTCCTTCAAATGGACAGTAAAAACTTAGGTCCAGTTTCACAACAGTTGTTGGCATATTCAATAACTCTCACTGCTCAATGGTCAGAATGACCAAGTACAGGCCATTGCACTTCACCAGCATTGCTGACCGTTCCATAGAAGTGAAAGATTTTAGAGTGATGACAATATGAACAATATGAGATAAGCCATATGTAGATAAGAAGAATACAAGAATATGTAGGGAGTGTTTAGTGCAATGTTTATATTTCAGGAATTGTTGGACCAAAGACTATACAGAAGACGATCTCCACCACACTCTTCCTGTACTTTGCCTGTCTGATGCCCTCTATAGCATTCGGAGTGCTCAACTCAAACAATACAAAAGGAATACTAGGTATTTATATCTGTATCTGTCAGCTTCTTTGTACATGTAGTACTATTATTTTGGCTGCATTGCAAAGCACTTCCAGTCTATTTGTTGGCAATAGTTATTTTTGCAACTATCATTCCATCAGTCTATCTTGTATTTTCTCTCTCCCTGCGTCTTTCTATCCTAATTCTTTCTATTTTCTTGTGTAACTGTAATTCTCTAGTAAAAACTGGATAATACAATACCCACTATCATTTCACATTTTGACACTGTTAATGGCATACTTCTCAGATCATGTAGATATGTATGTACATTGAAACACGTCATGAGAAATCACTTACGAGAAAATATCTTTTTAACAAATCATACAAGTAGAGTCTGTCTAATGAGAGACCAACTGCCTTGAAAGACTACGTTTGCAATTGGAAGAAGGAGGTCTCTAAGATAGATTCCACTGTACATGCAGTTCTCTATTTTTAGAATTACTTATTTTATGCACACCTTTGATAAAATTGTTGATTTCTTTATTTTAGATGTAGAGAAGGTACTGTACTCTCAGACATTTGGTGGTTTGGTGTTCTCGATTTTTGGAGGGACCCCACAAATCGTACTTCTCACCACAGCACCTTTAGCTTTGTATACAAAAAGTAAGTATCTCTTAGTTTTGTATAGAGTGATATTAAAACAGAGTTAATGTATAATACATTCCATACACATTTTTGTATCATTCTGTAATTCATAACATTTTACACCTTCGTTGGGGACATTGTGTCATATTTACATTGTGGCAACAGAGTCTTTGGAAGAATATTTCATTGAAAAGATGTGTGTCAAGTTGTGGCATCTATTATTCTGACAGGAGCCAAGAACAAGGTAGAAATTTCCATGAATGAATATACTCTATAACAAAGCTTTTTGCTATGCTCTCCAATAGGCAGTGCCTATGCTTATATCATTTATATCACAGCAACATCAACCTGACCCAGGCTTCAGAAATGTTTATCTTGGGAAAGACTTTATTCTGTGCACTAGAAGATCTTTAACCCTTTCAACCCCAAGTATCAGAATGGTATGCTCTTTTCTATTGCCTGGACCAGTCTATTTTGGTCTGTGGTGTTGAAAGGGTTAATATGTCTAGCTGTAATGCTGAAGATGACAGTTATAATTGTACAGTCTAACCTGCCTTAGTGACCCACTAAAGTAAAGGAAAACCTGTCTTATGTGACCTACATGAGTGGTTCCCAAAATGTTTTTTCCTATATTAATTACCTGAATTAAGAGACCACCTGTCATATGTGACCCTTTTCGGTTCTTCCCTAGAACCGTCTCTTCAAGGAGGTTAGACTGTATACATGTATTTATGTCACATGTACAATGTAGCTAGCACTTTATTGTTTGTATCTTTCAGTTATTTACACTATCTGTGAGGACTTTGAGCTCAGTTTTACAGCCATGTACACCTGGGTAGGGCTGTGGAACAGTCTTTTCTTGTTCCTGTACTCAGCTTTTGATCTGAGTATGTTGATGCAGTGGTCAACTAGGTAAGTAGAGGTATTGTGTTTGCAATTTGTATACTTATGTAGTATGGTTCATTGCCAAGAGAAATTCTCCTATAGTGTTGTCTGGTGAGGTGAAAGTCCCGGAACTGAAGATGAGAGGAGTATATATTTCTCACACTAATATAGTAGATCGATTCACAAGGGAAGGATCGTAATAAATATAGTACATCATGTGTCATATAAAAGACAAAAGTCATGTAATCCTCATTCTACCATAACAGGCGTAGTTTAACCATTATAAAACGGCCGTATAATTGAGACTGCAGTTGATTAAACATATCGATAAACCGCACGTGGTTAACATCTTCCGAGCGTTTTGATTGGCCGATACGTCAGGAAATTCAATAATGACGTCATTATATTTGACATCACAATACATTGAGCGGGCTTACATTATGGCTTGGATTGAAGAAAAATTCTTTTTTGACATTTTCAATACTTTGTTTTCCAAAATAATCTAGTGTCATGGTAGAAACAAATTACACAACTCATTTGGATTTATTATCATGTCTATCCTCTTCTTGTTAGTCAATTTCAAAGTCTCAGATTGCTTGCTAAAGCTCGCGCTTTGAAACTTTGAAAATTGACTAACTTGAGTTGGATAAGCATGATAATCAATCCCACCATGTTGTGTAATCTCTATTTAATTGAGTACTTAGTGTCATGACCATATCTGTTGCCATGCAGTATCATTTAGCAAAGGAGAAATAAATCTTTTGGCTGCCCAAGCGATGTATAGTCCTGTAAATTACCTGATTCCAACTAGAGTCTTCCCTTGTCATGTGATGATGGATACTGTTCTGTTTTGACTTGATTTAACGAGCGGCATGACTACTTAAAGCCCTTGCCACTCGTCCCTGTGAGGCAGGGAGAGNNCTGACGAAGGTATCAACCATACATCCTAGACCGTTTACCCTCCATCTAGACATAGAGCAGGCAGAGAGGGGATAAGAACTTACCCCTGAAAATCTGGCACGACCGAGGATCGAACCAGGGACCCCAATATTTGAAGTCTGGCGCTCAACCGACTGAGCTATATCTCTCCAAATGATGGATACTTCACAGATTTGACAGAATATATTCAACAAATCGAATCGCAAGGAGTTACATGTATCATGTAATGTACTAATACAGATATAGATCTTACTCATGTAAACATTAGTTGTGTGTTAAGTTGTGTCAACAGTCTTTTAGTAATTTGATGTTGAGTCCAGTGTAAGAGTGGGGATGGGGAAACCTGAACAGAAATTTTATTGAGTGAAAATGGAGAAACATTGTTGTCAAGTGGTCACAGATGTTTGTCAGAGAGTCCCACCTCAATCTACAGATAAATTGGAATGTGGGGTGGAGTTTCTGTTGTTCTGTCCGCATTTCCTGTGTGCCCAGTCAAGTTTTATGGCACAGTATTTAATCAAGGACCAAAGGACACTTCATGACCTTGACCCAAGAGTGAACTGTTCTGCCATAGTGGTTATAGGTTCAAGGTCAAAGACACTTAATTTTTTTTTTGCAGGTTTTCAATGTATTTATTCTTTTTAGAATATACATGTATATTGCTCAAGAAATCAATATTATCTGTAATTCTATTTTTAATTCAAAAATTTCAGGACCATATAAGTTTTTATGGTCTTATGACCAGACTAAATTGCATGTGTCTTTTGTACTGCTTTGTTTTATTGTAAATCTGGTATTGTGTGCGAGAAGTTTAATTTCGCACCTTTTCACATAATTAACTGTATCGCTTAATATTTTAATCAGACATTAATGTACACATTATAACATAGTGTTTTTACCTTTTCACAATTTGTCGCAAAAATATTGTCTTATGAATGGATGGCAGGCTTTGGATTCACTAGAATAAAATCTCATGAAAATAAACAATTTACGATACATTTATAGATCATAGATATCAATGTCATCCACATTTACTTTACAGGTCGTCAGAGGAGATATTTGCACTGTTCATATCTATTGCATTTTGTGTTGATGCATTTAAAGACACAGCCAAAAGTAAGTGATTCAAATCTGATTTCATGTTGTGGGATCCAATCCCTGCCCTGCTGCAGTTTGCCGTCCCTCTGTCATTCATATAAGTTAGAGAAAAAAAAACAAGTTCCCATGTCATACTAGGTGTTGGCATGTTAAAGAAACCTCTCTGCTCAATTGCCATAGGAGTCGAGCATAAGCCTGACACTTGTCACACTTTACCGGCATTGGTGACATCTCTGTATATGTGGAAGATTCTTGAGAGAGACGTTAATCAACAATACAAGTAACAAATCTTATGTAGAGACATCGATAAAAATGTGATTAAAGACAAGAATAAGAACATTAAAATATATTTTTATGACGGTAAACCAGAAAATGGAAAAAAAAATCTTGCATTGTACAAGTACAAGAAGTGAATACTCCCAGTTCATTGTGACGTAACATAAGAATGCAGCTAAGCATCAAATCATATGTGAAATCTTTTTTTACAGATTTTGGAGCACATTACAACATTCCAGACTGTGACACTGAAGTGAGCCGGAACATCAGTGACACTAGTGTCAATATGTCAGCTCTAGTGTCAAACGCATCACTGACGTCAGTGATCAGTAATTACACAAGGGAAGAAGTAACATCGACTGCCTGTGAAAAGGACGTCAGTTTGTTATACCTGCTGCTGTTACTGGGGACCCTGTGGTTGGGAGTTACTTTATACAACTTTACAAAGACGTACGTATCCTATTTTATATATTCAGCAAATTTAGCCAATCTCTGAGGCGCTTAACCAATAGTAAAAACAACTGGATGTGCCAGTTTATTTGCGCAAGGTCGGCATTCCCTTCCAGGTACATTTGGTTATCTCCTCCAACAGTAAAATCTGGCCCCCACCATAAAACTAAGAGATTTTCAAGTGTGCACGTGGCATAAAGCAAAACAAACCAACAGAAAACAACTGGACCCAGGATTCACACATTCAATCCTGACCTAATTAGAATCCTAATTTAATGTGCTCTCCGCACGTTTACCATGTAGTGTTGCAAGAAGATCCAATATAAACTACTGAGGGGTGACTTTATTACTGATAGATTCATTTGTTTCAGAATAATTAATAATATATCTCAATGCTGATAAGGAAGAGTTACTTATACTCTGTTTCACCAAAACTGTACAAGGATAGAGCACATAACGGTGTAAATCTCCTCGAAAAACATGTCAAATACCCCAAACAACTTTCAAATAGCTTTGTCGCTAGGCTCTGCTGACTGTCTAGTGCAGTTGATGGAATAATATTGGCAGAATTTTGAAATACAACAATTGTCATTTAAAAAAACAGAGTATTTATACAGTAGAGTCGGTCTATAACGAATCGGCTTAAAGCGAATTCAGTGCTTTTACGAAGAGGAATAAACCCCCCGAAAAGAATTACTGTTTATCTATTTATGTAGTAATTTCCGATGCTTAAAACGAAGGATGCCTATAACGAAGTCAAAAGTCAATCCCCTGTGACTTCATTATAGACCAACCCCACTGTATGTACCATATTCCACACTTGTTTTTTCAGACCATATCTCAATACTGGTAAGCGTGAGTTGCTGGCAGATTACTCGTTACCTGTAGCTGTGATTGTGATGAGCTTTTTTGGGTCATACGTCTTTAGAGATGTTTTGTGTAAGTATATTATGAAACTTTATCTTTTGAGTCTTTTTATCCACTGAAGGTATAATGTTCTATAATTTCCAAAGATATGAAATTTTCTTTTAAACTTGCCTTTGAGAGACAATGAGTACCATATGGAGAGAACAGATATAAATAGTGGACTGAGAAGTAAAACATTTTGTTTCAGTCATATTTACACAGTCATATAATCATTCAAACATTTCATGAATCAATCCAAAGACTCATGAAGTAAATAGAACTCTCTTGGATCAGTCAGGTGACTCATTGATTATTCAGATAATCTTGGATAATTCATATCGATCATGGATCATTCAGATAACTTGTGGATTATCAGATAACTCATGGATCATTCAGATAACTCATGGATAAATCAAATAACTTGTGAATCATTTAGAGCATTCATGGATCATTTAGATCACTCATGGATCATTCAGATAACTCATGGATCATTCAGATCACTCATGGATCATTCAGATCACTTATGGATCATTCAGATCACTCCTGGATCATTCAGATAACTCATGGATCATTCAGATAACTCATGGATCATTCACATAACTTGTGGATCATTCAGATAACATGTGGATCATTCAGATCACTCGTGGATCATTCAGATCACTCATGGATCATTCAGATCACTCATGGATCATTCAGATAACTCGTGGATCATTCAGATAACTCATGGATCCTTCAGATCACTCGTGGATCATTCAGATAACTCATTGATCCTTCAGATCACTCATGGATCATTCAGATAACTTTTGGATCATTCAGATAGATAATCTGTGGATCATTCAGCTCACTGATAGATAATTCAGATAACTTGTGGCTCATTGAGATCAATCATGACTCATTGAGATCACTCATGGCTCATTCAGATCACTCATGGATCATTCAGATGACTCATGGATCATTCAGATCACTCATGGATCATTCAGATCACTCATGGATCATTCAGATGACTCATAGATCATTCAGGTCACTCATGGATCATTCGGATGACTCATCAATCTTTCAGGTCACTCATGGATCATTCAGATCACTCATGGATCATTCAAATAGCTCATGGATCATTCAGCTCACTCATGGTTCATTCAGATCACTCATGGATCATTCAGATGACTGATCGATCTTTCAGGTCAATCATGGATTATTCAGATCACTCATGGATCATTCAAATAACTCATGGATCACTCAGATGACTCATGGATCATTCAGATCACTCATGGATCATTCAGATCACTCATGGATCATTCAGATCACTCATGGATCATTCAGATCACTCATGGATCATTCAGATCACTCATGGATCATTCAGATCACTCATGGATCATTCAGATCACTCATGGATCATTCAAATCACTCATGGATCATTCAGATGACACAGCGATCTTTCAGGTCACTCATTGATCATCCAGCTCACTCATGGATCATTCAGATTTAGGTCATTCAGACACTTTGGCTTAGAATACAAATTGGTCATTTGGAATATGCACTGGTCAGTCAGGAAACTCATGGATCCCTCCAAATATCCACTTATCATTTTAAAATTTCCATATTCTAAAATTCTAGAAAGAGAACTTTTGTTCACCTTTAAGTTCTACAACACATCCAAACCTTTGTATTTAAGATTCATTACTGCACATTTTATTAAAATCCAAATACCTTTTGAGTAGCTCAATATTTGAATTTTCTTTACAGTGGGAAAGAGTTTTGTTGCAAAAGAAACAAGTCTTGATATTTTCAAATTTGTGTTACTAAGTGAGGAACTTTCCATTGGAGCAATATTTGGTGCTATGGGATTAGGGTTCTGTTTGTCGCTGCTATTCTTTATGGACCAAAACATTTCTGCGGCACTGGTAAATGCCCCTCAAAACAAGTAAGTTATGTAATGATTAAACTTAAGTGATGTTTCATGTTTTGAGTGACATCAGATATCATGGATGGATGTGGGTCACATTAATATGTATGTTGTGGGAGGATGTAGGTCATATATATGTATGTCATGGGAGGATGTAGGTCATGTATGAATATGTATGTCATGGGAGAATGTAAGTCATATGAATATGAGCCACGAGAGGATGAAAGTCATATGAATATGTATGTCATGGGAGGATGTAGGTCATTTATGATTATATATGTGAGAAAGAATGTGAATCATGTGAATATGTATGTCATGGGAGGATGTAGATCATTTATGATTATATATGTGAGAAAGAATGTGAATCATGTGAATATGTATGTCATGGGAAGATGTAAGTCATATGAATATGTATGTCATGGGAGGATGTAAGTCATATGAATATGTATGTCATGGGAGAATATGGGTCATAAGAGGACTTGGGTCATAAGAGGACTTGGGTCATATGAATATGTCTTTGTATCCTATATGATCTTGTATCAAGTAAATTGATGGCAATTGTTGTATAAGCTACATGCAGCTGTTAATCTTGCAGCTGTGATATTAAGTAGCCAATATATCTATTTTCCATTCAGTTAATAAGGCCAAGGGTCCGAAAATTTGTGAACCTAGAATGTGTTGTTTTTAAAATTTAGAATTTGTTTCTGATTATATCTGCAGAATGAGAAAGGGTACAGCTTATCACTGGGATTTACTGGTCTGTGGTATAATCAACGCTGTATTAAGCTTTTTTGCTTTTCCATGGGTCCATGCCGCACTCCCCCACTCACCACTACATGTACGTGCATTAGCAGACGTAGAAGAGAGGGTTGATCAAGGTCATATTTACCAAATGTATGTATACTGGTAGGGTTAGTCTATTTTTTTCAGCTATTCAGAAAGTTAATCTACATATTTATATGTTACAACAACGATCATTTAAGAATCGATGAAAATTTTTTGTAAGGATTCATATACACTGGAGCCTCATTAATCTGGACACCATCGTTCCCGAGCAAATTGTCTGGATAAATGAAGCGTCCGGATTACTGAAACATACATATCATAATGTGCAGGGCAATCTGAAAATTTTGTTCCCTGGAAATGTCGTCCGGAAGTTAAAGCATCCGGATTATTGGCATCTGGATTAATGAGGCTCGACTACATGTATGAGATTTGTTCATATCTGGTTTTCATTGGCAAAACTGAAACGATTAACTTATTATGAAAAGTAACTAGAACTAAAGCTAGAAGAAAATGTAAAAAAAAAAGAAATGACTTAAGATCAAAATTATAATGATGTTCATTGCAAGGGAGAACATACCTGTAGCTGTGATCCATCCTAAAACTCCTTCTGATTCAGTCAGGTTTAGCTCTGTAATATAAATTTTTATTTTTGATATTTTGGTTGGTTGGTTGTGTTGTTGTTTAACATTCCAGTCAAGAAACCTTTTCACTTATATGGAGACGTCACCGATGCCGGTGAAGTATGACAATTTTTTCCCCATGCTCAGCACTTTTGGCCACTGACCAGTGGTCAGGGTTCTTTAACATTCTGACATCTTCTTTGACATGGAACCTTGGGTTATACTGCTCATCTGGGGCCCTTATCACAAAAAATCTTACGATCAAAATCACTCTTAGTGGCAAGTCAGTAATTTTTCAATTTATCATATCTTATACATTTTATGATAAAACCAACTAATTGTGATGAAAATTGATTTGCTTGAATGATATAAGTCAGATTATGGCTATATTTATTTATTTACATTTAGAATTTGTCAAATAAACAATATTAACATTTCATACAGTTACGACTACGGGTGATTTTTATTGTAACATTCTTTGTGAAAAGGGCCGCTGAAGGAAGTTCTGAAAGTTTCAAATTCATGACTTCACAATCAGAAGGTTAACACAATGACCACTG
>JACSZP010001392.1:2400-13841 GCA_016161895.1 Pinna nobilis
CATGTATGTGCAATACATGACAAGAACTATCCTTGTTATTGTCAGCTGTCAACTGCAGTGAAAAGGCAAAGGCAAATTCAGATTAAATGACACTTAGATTTATTGCTCCAAAAACTGGAGACCAAGACAAAAAGAGAATTTACAAGCCAAGGGCTACATGCAGTAGGAGTGAATTCTGCTGCATAAAGATGGATTAGACAAATACGCAAAAATGTCCATATTGATAAGCCATAAGGCTGAAAACAGAGAAATTATATGCATAATAATTACAAAAAACTGCAGAAATTGCATGCATTCAATTCAAACAAATAGAGGAGAAATTATGTACCTGGCATAGGTAAATTATATAAAGACAATGGAACTTGATTTTTTTTTAAAAATGCGTAATATCTGAATCAGATATTTTCTTTGTATTGAGGATGCCAAACGTACCTAATATATATATTTCCATCTGTATCGAGAATACCAAACATAATTGTTACGGGATTATAAAGCTGTATGACAGTATATATGTCCACTGCTTATATAAAACACTAAAGGAGATACATAACGCATATCATACTCAGAATTATAAAGTGATGTTCACACTAATGAAAGTCAACATGAATGAAAGACATACTTAAATGTCAAGTTTGTTTAAGGTCACCTATTTGTGTGAAAAGCAAAACAAACTGGCTACTTTTATTCCACTCAATTTGGGATTTAATTATCTTCACTTTTGATAGATGACACATAATCTGAATAATCGGTAAGGGACGTATACTTTCATGTGACAGTCCTGTTGTACGCAGTTTGAATATTTAATAACGTGGTTCAATTTTTATGTGTTATTTTAGGACAGACTTTGAAATAGTCTTCACGTATCTGTACTTTTTATAAAACAGATTTTGAGCATTTTTTATGCATAGAGTATAATAGGTTTTAAAACAAAAGCGTATATGCTTATGCTTTTGCGATAGAAAGAAGAGAAGTATCACGTCGTACACATGTATGTATCAATACAACTTAGCTTGCACATACAAATATACAATATACACCTGACTGGCGCTACTTTCATTTTCCGGTTTGAATGAGTTTATACACTCGGGTTCATCATCTACTTTCTGTAACACCTGTTGAGAGACATCTTTACAGAACGACCTAGCCCATCACAGCTTTTATTTCGGAAAGATTGTTTCGGACTACTAGAATGTTAATGCCAGGGCTTTTACGCGATCAGTACTTACGCGCCATGGATCAATGGATCTTGTGGGACATTTAAATATCTCTCTTGTAACACCATGAATAGGACAATCTGCGATTTTATCAACAATTTGAAGATTTGTGATAATGGTTTACAGCATTCAAACTTTTACAGCCAGTTTGTAAAAAAGAGATAAAAAGCATGGAACATATCCCTTTGAAGATAAATGCGGTCAGGTGTATTTGAAATCAGGGAATGTTTACATGATAATGAGTATTGTAACATAGGAAATCTGTTTGCATATTTAGTGTTCTACTCTATTACCAAAAGACGGGTCTGAAATTGAAGCGATGTGTGGATTCAATACATCGGAAAAAATGAATTTATAACACAGGTGTCATCGGGACACGCTGCTGGAGGTCAGAGTCGGGATAACTACATGAGGAGGTGACAGTGAACAGATGACCTTATTTACTATTACAAGGATTGATGGTTTGGTAATAAACCTGTTAAAAATATACAGGATTTACATAAATATTGGAGGAGACGGAACATCTTTACCTGTTCTTAAATACTAAGGTAAAAACACACATTAAGATGTTAATTAATGTGCCTACCTTGACACACCTGAGTTAAATTTGCATTTTCTTCAACAAGTATACTAACCATTTTTTGTCGGGAGATTCAGTCACAAATATAAACTTGGCTGTCACAAAAACCCATCACAGCGCTCTAGAATAAAGTATCAACTTTCAAGTTTTCTCAGGGAATATTTTTAGGTCAAATGTGAAGGATTAAAGCATTATGTATAAATATACATGACGAAGTACAGATCCGAGGACACAGTTTGAATTTTGAATTTATATGAAGTTGCTTATAAAATAGACACAAGATAATTAATAACCACCAGAGATGACAGGTGCTACTTTACTGTATTTCAATATATACAAGCTCCTATGATTATAGGCCGTTTTTCGGTAAAAGATCTTATTTTAACGGAGGTAAAAGTGGACATATAATGCGTTACTGATTACTATGTGTGATTCTTTTAATTCAGAGGAGATGAAAGTAAACACGCAGGTAGACAACAGGTGTAATAAACTTTATCTACCTGTACATATTTCTGCATGATCTAATATTTTACAAGTGATTCAGCAGGACAGGAGTTTTGTTCCGTGTTCTTTGTGAATATAGCTAGTGAAGTACTGGAGTATGTATAAAAGTCTGTGTCGGCTCCGGTGTGTGCAATAGGAAGTAAGAAAATGCATACCGTCATCGAAAAGCGAGCTTGATCAAGTTGATATGCAACATCACGTCAATGTCAAATTGTGATTAGAAACAAAAGGGACCTCATGCAATAGAGATATAAGTTAATCGAAAGAGATTTAAACACAATGGAAATTTATATGTGCATGTTATAGGTTACATGATTATCCAGTGTGTGTGTGGTAATTTATTCCGGGGATATATATCAAGTTTCCCTCAAGGACCACTCGTCTCCGAAAGTACATTACCTTGCTGTTAACTTTTACACCTTGGTGCAGTATAGATTTTTGATGGATTGTTTATATACATGTTTCTGTCTCAGGTGATTGTTTCTAAAACACAATTGGAATATTATGAAATTTGTTAGATTCCTAGTCGTGATGAAAATAGGCAATAAATCAGTGGATAAATAGCAGTATTGTATGTTTGGAGCAGGTTGGATATCTTTTTTGTGTTAATTGTAAGTACTATGTGTTTTGTCACACTTTCGTTGATCTATGACAACACGGAGTATGACATGAAGTGAAGTAATACAAGCACTCATCACAGTCTGTCTCCGAGATATTGTTAATGGGAGGAAGGCTCAAGTTTTGGTGTTTAGTTTCGCCTGATCGAACAAATTAAATTCAGGACTTTTATCACAAATGAGGTGCTTGTAGATAAACAGGCTCCCATCAGTCATATTCAAGTAGCGATCTTAATTTAACAATAACAGTATAAAAGCCTTAGTCTGACCAGGGACTACTTTGAAACAAAAATCATGAACGGGGATGTTGTGAAAAGACGTGTCGCTGGTTCATCAGGTACAAAAGCTCAAACGAGTCAAAAACGTAGAAGTGGTAACTTTGAGAATGTAGATGGACAACGAGAGGTTGTAATGAGGCCAAGAAGTGGAACAGCAGAAAAAATGGATCGCAAGAATGATGTGGTCGTGCATAGGCGTAAAAGCGGAAATTTTGAAAACACTAGTAATCCAAAAGATGCAGCGAGAAAACGAAGAAGTGGAAATTTCGATAAAGTTGATATTCATAAGGAAAATAGGAAGAGTGGGAACTTTGAAAAGTCCGATATTCAGGAAGAGGCTTCGATTGCAAATGGGAATGAGGTTTGTAATCCACATGCTAAAGAAAAAGCAAGACTTGACGAGTTGCGAAAAGAAACAATATCTTCATCATTGAAGCGAAATGAAAGTATTGGCCCAGGTACACCTAAATCTGCCTCGCAAAGTCCTTCACAAAAGTCAGTCAACTTACAGAGAAGCACTAGTGTTACTTTTGATATCCAAGCTCCTTTAAAAGGTAAAACTGCAAAGTTTTCAGAGGCGCCCATTAATAATGAGTTGTTTCTGAAGAGGAGCATAAGTGTTGACCTTCAGCAAAAAGACATGGTGAGTTCGCCTTCCAAAGAAGAATTTGAGCGATCGCAAAGTAGTAGGAATTTAAGTAAAGCACCATCTAGTGGCAACGTAGCATCTGTGGATTCCTCGGGTTTAGTAAATGGAAGTAAGTCAAATTTAGATATAAATTCTACATCGGGAAAATTACGACACATAAAAGCATTAGCAAATGATGACAGAAGAGGCAGTGTTGATGGAAGTGTTACTAGACGAAGAAATTCTAAAAAACCGGAAAATGCAAGGAAGAGATGGAGTTTAAATTTAGAATCCGTGAATTCAAATTCAGTTTCTCCCAGAGATATGAAATCTCCAACAACTATAGGAAACAAATTAAAAAAGAAAGTGACTTCGGAAACCTCTGGATCAACTACCTCTTTAAATGTCTCCACAAGTGTTTTGGAACTGGATAAGATAATCCATCTGTTCAAATTGCCGGAATATGACGGTGTTTTAGTCGAGGAAACAGTAAGTAATCGATAAGCAGTTATGGTCCAATTTAAATGCTAAATATGTCTGCAAAGGGTTGTTTTCATGGAGTCCCTCAAAAGATATCTCCCTTAATGGTTTTTTCTTTTTTTTTTTTTTTGTGTATATTGAGAAAGAAAACATAAAATCTTACTTATCATCTATTCACAAATTTCCATGCAATTGCCGTCTCCCTTGGGGCCTCCATGGCCGAGTGGTTAGCCTGTTCGACTGCGAATCGGAAGATCCAGGTTCAAGCCGCGTCATGCTACTCCCCGGTTGGCCGTCCCTGTCCTTTGGATGGGACAGTAAAAGCCAAGGTCACGTGTCACAGTAGGTGTTGTCACGTTAAAGAACCATCCCTGCTCTTCGGCCAGTAGTGCCGAGCATAGGCAAAATTTGTAGCCCTTCACCGGCACACAGTGACATCTCCATATGAGTGAAATGTTCTTGAGTGGGACGTTAAACAACAATACCATACTGTCTTCCATGGTGAAACCATCATACAATCTCTCTCTCTCTCCCTCTCTCTCTCTCTGTTAAATCAGCATTTCTAAGCTCTTTTTGGGTTAACACTTACTTTATAGAAAAATCTTGCAGAGTGGAAGTTATATATACACATATACACATGTACATGTATATATGTTGTACTCTATCAATAAATGTCCATGAAACATTGTTTCAAATGCTCTCAGGATTTCTTAAGGTATCAGTTCAGGAATGATTCTCAAAATCATGATGTTTTGGTAAATATTTATGATACATACATCTCTCAGGTGATATTTCACTAGTACTAGTATTGTCCACATTAACACTAGGAATAACTATATTTCAGGTAGAGATTTCAGATAAATATTGTGAGAGAGATATTAAAATATTGATTTAAAAGTCCTATTTAAGCATTATTGGACAGAGCAAGATATCTGAAAAATAACCACGAATTAGAAATTTGACAAATATTTGTCATTTAGGAGAGCAGGTTTATTGTTGGTTAATTTCAACTTTGCCCCAGTGAGTTGTTGTTTTCATACTAAACTATATTTGTATCTAGTAGGGATTTATGTCTATTTCTGTGTGTGTTTTTGTTTCTTTTTGGCAATGTGACACAGTGCTCTTCTTGATGTTTTCAAGTAGAGGGAAACAATATCCTCGCTTTTTGAACCTCGAGGACAGATTACCATTTTGCTTTAGTGATGAGAATAACATACTTTCCAGCGGGAATTTATGAAATGCACATAGAATTATTTTGCTCATAAGAATGAAAAATAAAAAAACACAGCTGAAATTGTAGTTCATTGATACATTATGAATACATTTTTACCTATTCATTCATATGAAAACTTGCTATTTCATGGTTTAATAGGTATACATGTTATTGCTATCAAACATCAAAGGGTAGATGAGAAAGTGATTGCGTAACATTTACACATACATGTACATTTCATTAGTCAGGTAACCTGTATTTTGTATTTTATGAATATAAAGGGGTATGATACACGGCTTATCTAGAGTATTGCATACAGTACATTGGATTCAGTATTGAGAAACCATTGCATGCATTGAGTGACCACCTGTCTTGACAGGTCACTACCATGAAACCACCTCTCTTTAGAGACTCAGCTTATAGATAACAATTCATCAAGAGGATCCTATATAAATCTAATCTGAGTCTTGAGAGACAACTGCAATGCGAGGTCACCTTTCTTAAGTGTGCACTTGTAGAGAAATAATTTGGGAGTAGCATATTCCATGGCTGTAGGGGTGATACTTCTAGACTGGTTTTACTGTAATGTATGGAGTGTTGCTATATTAGTGTCCAAAGGTGTGTATTTTCTTAGGTAATTGAATGCAAATTTGTCAGGTGATTTAGTACAGGTGTAATTTCTACCGTTGATAATTCTAGTATGCTAAAGTTACCTATGATGAATTTCCTACCTTTCATACAAAATAAGCATGTTGAATATCAGTGTAATCTCTAATGTTGCAAAATCTCTATCTCTGTCTTCAGATGAGATAGTATAAAATGCAGCTGATGGCCAATGTCACAATAGGTCTTAAAAAATTAAATTTCCCTCACAGAGGGATGCAGATTATACAAAAACTTGAAGTTCTCCAAAGAATCAGTAAAGACACCACTGTAGTGAAAGATAAGTCAACAAGCATTTGTGCAACTTAATAACAATAATCTCTCTCTCTCTCTCACTCTCTCTCTCTCTCTCTCTCTCTCTCTCTCTCATGGACTATTTATGTAAATTGGCTTGTAATTACATGTAATATGACCTTTGAACTTACCTGATTGTAGGCATTGTGAAGTGATTCCTCCTTGTCACAGTTAACTCCTTTGCAGCACTATGTATAATAATATTCAAGATCATCGTCACCTTGTGGTCATTTTTGTCCTTCATGTAAATTGTCCAGTTAGAGGAGTTACATCACAAAACTTTAGGAGAGATGGTACCTCAATTTTTAAGAAACAAGTAATTTCTCGTAATAATTTGCATAGTGAAATTGTAACAAAATTAGGTCTGTATTGTGTTGCTACACAATATTTTTGATAAACATACAATGATGACGTGCGCTAAGGATTTACAGGTACAAAATGTACATCATAAATCCCGGATGCTGCAACTGTCGGGATGAATGTCTATATGACATTGACAAATGTCCCACATCTAGTCATAGGTAGGTCTAAGCTGTGGTAGAATGAATTGCTGTGGAGTCTTACGATAATTTTTGGATTGATTACTGGCCGTCATGTTGACAGTTTTGTGATGTACGATTGTACTATAGTGGTAGTCGTTACACCTGTCCAGTGTTATCATGGCTTCTCCATTTTGTTGATAACATATAAACAATGCATAGGAGTGTGTAACATAAGGATGGTTTATGTGGTGGTCGTCCGTCAGGAAAAACAGGTGACGTACCATTGGTTTGTGATGTATCATAATGATTATATATTAGTAGTTTTAGAAAACGCCATGCCCCATATATGACAAAGCTTACGTTTTTGATCATCGGTATTTGGTATGTAGGGTCTACTATATCTGTCAAATACGTAGACGCTTGGCCACACTACTGTTCTCTTTCCTTGTTTTATCATTTGCAAGATATGAGCCAATCGCATATCATCAATAGATATGCAAAGTCATGTCCTTGTGTATTAAAATTGTCTATTTTGAGTTGATATGTTTGCATTTGGTTATAAATGGACACTTCTTTGTGTGAATACATGTATACATGTATGTGATTAGTGAATGCACTATTAGCAGAATAATTATTTAGCACCCGTTATGAGTATTTCAAAGGATAGGAAAATTAGATATATGTGAATATCTTTGTAGAAAAGAAATCATCTGAGTTTCATTTTTATTACTCCACAATGCCATGCTTACATGTAGGTGAACATTGTATGATAGAAGGTTCAAGGTCAGGCAGTGGCCTGATGAATTTCCTTTGGATGAGACTCTTTTTTTTCTATAGAGCGGGGCCGCTGTTGCCTAGTAGTTAACATGTTTTCCTTCTGACCAAATGGTCCAGGGCCCCATTTCATCAAAGAGCGTAAGTGTTGGACTAAGCTTAGTCCGGACTAACTTTAAGACTAGTGTAAAATTCTGACTAAATTCTGTTTCATCAAAGGTCGTAACTGAAGGACTAGACTAAAGTTAGTCCTAAGTCCTAGTCCTGATAGATGGTAGGACTAAATAAAAGACTAAGACTAAAATAGCTCCATAGAACATTTAGTCCGATCACTAGTCCATTGTTGATTTAGTACTGGTCGTAGGCTGCTTGATGAAACGGATCCTAGGCCCGACTAATTTTCGGACTAAGTCGCTTAGTCAGGACTAAGTTAGGCCGAAAGATAGTCTGTTTGATGAAAAGAGGACCAGAGTTCTAATCTGAGCAATGCTAATGTCATAGTAAGCAACCTGATATACTTTCTGACTTAGTGATATCAGAGGGAAGTGCAATGTAGACTCTTCAATGTTGACTAGAAATGAGAGGCATCAAGACTTAAAGCCGTGATACTGGGATGTGACATTTAACCTAATTATAGACTGTATACACATAGACAGGTGCTTTAACCCTTTCACCCCTAAGTATCAATGTAGTATGCCCTTTTTTATTGTTTCAGACCATTCCATTACGGCCTGCAGTGATGAAAGGTTTAAGACTATTGCTCAACTTGTCCACAAATCATTAGTTGCACAGTTTGTTTACTGCTGTGCGCCATCAGTAGCCCACTTATAATAGACTGACCCATACATCAAGATCAGGTGCAGGCAGGTCACCGTCAGAGCAGGTGATTTATGACCGGGAGAGTTCCACCTGTCTGTCAAAATGTACATTTCATAAACACTCCAATAGAGCTCAATGTTTGTCCCCAATCAAGATGTTGACTGACTAGCTGATTACATTTACGTATGCGCTCTACGAAACGGAGGTCCTTTTGTAAATTAATGCGTGAATTTATCACTTAATCTGAATTTATTCAAAACAATATGTATTTTAAGGATCAGTATTTGAACCATATTCGTCACTTGATCTTGAAATATTTGCTCCGATTCTCGGCAACTGTATAGAATAGCACTTGTAGAAGTGTTGGCGTGGTCACTTGATTTTTAAAAGGTCGCATATAAACTCGTACTTAATTTGACAAGAATGAAAGGAATTGTTGTATATGAAATTGAAATCAAAATATTTCTTCTGAATACAGTGCTTTGATTATATTTCTTTTGCCATATTGTTGATCTTTGTATGATAATTGCCTAGTGTTGTATAGACTGAATTTAATGTGTAGGCATTTTCACGTGACTTTTATGTCTTTATGAATTATATGGAGTACTCGAGCTTGTGTTGACTTTGGTGGCAAGGAGAGTTTATGACAAAAAATGATAAAGACCTACGAAAAATTGTTAAAACATTTATGCCGGTGGCACAAAATGGCTGTTGAATGTTTTAGCGTGTGCTGACTTTTCACAAAGGACAAAAGTTTCCTGTTTGATTATGTGAAATGCAGTTTGAACATTTACCAGGATGTTTAAAATTTGTATTTTAGAAAGTTGACTCAGGTTTCATATCCATACAAAGGTGAAATGTTTAAGGAGTATTTCAGTTCCAAGTAGCAGTTTTTGACAGTGTTTTCCTGAGTTAGACCAGACTGATAAATTTGTGTATTGTGTAGTGAGTTTGTTATGCTTCAGTGAAAGGTACATGTAAAGGAAAAACCGATCTGGATTTGATTGCATTTTACTTCATTGATGAGGACCTTTGACACAACTTTTCTACCATATGCAGATTAAGATATTTATAGATATACATATCCGAGGTTTTTGGATTATATATTCTCACATGATGCTAGCTGACAGGTGATATGCATTTCCACATCAAGGAAGTCGTGAATGAACGTAAGATCTCGGACAAAACACGGTGATGATTTTTAGTATTCTAAGGAGGAAATGGATGAGTTAAATCTTATTTATTAGTGTGGAAGGATATCCACGTACTGTTCCTGAGGTGTTTATCACTTACATTATGTCTCACCACCGTCACAGACCGGTAAAGCATATCTCCCATCTGGAGACCAAGGTAAGCGCAACAACATCTACACATACCTGATCAGTCGGTCACATGTTTAACTTTCTATGGAAGAGAGACAAATCACTTGTGTCTCCCTACAGCAGATCCCTCATCTTCAGATAAAGGGTCGGTGGGTTTGAGCCTTAGCATTCCAAATGTCCTATGGTAGGTAACAGTCAGTCATGGCTTCCCACAATAGATCCCTCACCTTCACACCAACAAGTTGTAGGTTTGAGCCATGGCATGACAAATTTCCTATGGAAGAGAAAAGTACTGGTCAGTCATGGCTACCCACAACAGATTTCTAATCTTCAGACCAAAAGGTTGTTGGTTTGAGCCTTGGCATGACATATTTCCTATGGAAAGGAAGAGGCAACAATGGCTCTCAGCATCAGATTGCTGATCTACAGACCAAGAGGTCGTGGGTTTAAGCTTCAGTGGGCAGGGATGCCCTTTTTGGGTGTGATGTCTTTTAGATAGGGTTGTAAACCCTGAAGTCTGACTCACTTTAGATGTTAGCATGCTAAGTACCCTTCACTGCTCATTGAACAGAAGTGCCAAGTATAGGCCAAGGTCTCATGCCACAGTTGGAGTCCGCAAACCCCACCCCACCCCCACCCCCACTACATATGTTAACATCCCCAGCATAGGTAATAAATTTTGAAGCCTGCATCAGCTGGATGCTGTTACAATATGACTGAGATAATACAAATAATGACTGAAAAACGCCAATTCAAGGGAAACAACCCAATCTAAGGGTCTGGGAAATGCTAATTCAAGGGAAACAACCCCATCTAAGGGTCTGGAGTTCTGAACCTAGGGAAGAATAATTTATGTAGGCCCTAACGTTCATGAGATGTATTGATTACTGATGACATATTTCATCATTGTTGTCAACAAGTTGTGTTCGGTAAGTCAGATAGACATTTGATAAATTTGTCACATGTCACACTTCTTATATAAGGGTCTCAAGTTTGAACCCAATGAAGGCTAATTTATGTTCTTTTCTTTAGGTATGTTTATTTCTGATGACATGTTTCAACATAACCATAGTCTTGACACTATCCCTAGTCATCTGCATCAGTTGATAACTTACAACACATGTTGCTGGGGGGTTTTGAGTTGTAGTTTTAGGTGTGGTTGGCTATGTTTGC
The DNA here is from genome assembly GCA_016161895.1 of Pinna nobilis. Taxonomy (NCBI): domain Eukaryota; kingdom Metazoa; phylum Mollusca; class Bivalvia; order Pterioida; family Pinnidae; genus Pinna; species Pinna nobilis. The sequence goes on from JACSZP010001392.1 coordinate 13,442, forward strand.
CTTGATAAGGACTGAACGCATTAGCATACTCTATACATTCATAGAGAAAGTAGTAATAGTGGTTGTTTTATGTAGCCTTCGTTAACCAGATTTCACAATATACATTAAGTGCAACTGAAACATAATGGAAAGTCAATTGAGACAGTTCTAGAAAAAATTTATGCAGAAATGTTCATCTCTTGGAGGGCTAGTCGTGGATTAAAATATACAGTCTACTCTTGTTATACCGCCTCCTTTTGTTTTTCCAAAATATGGCATTATAACGAATATGGCGATAGGTCAAGTTGGCACTCACTAAAGATATTGGTTGAAAATTAACGTTATTGGTTATGGCTTTTTTATTTCACTTGTTGGTTAACTTGAATATCGGAAATTTTAGTTATCAGAACTAAAGAAAAAA
>JACSZP010001404.1:0-19528 GCA_016161895.1 Pinna nobilis
GGCATGAAAAATTTGGCCATTCCAATTATGATTTATTTTGCTATCACATTTTTTCGTAAAATGAGTTTCTTGTAGAAATATTACATCAAAGTTATTTTCTGACAACCATGAATATATCTTATTTCTCTTTGCATAGGAATTCAACCCTCTAACATTTAATGTTACTACATTTAAGTTTGTCATGTAATACGTTTAGTTAATAAGCATATGATTATATATGTATACAAAGTAATGTTTTTCACTTGATGTCCCTTCAATTGTTCCATGTCGTACTCCGTAGGATTAAAGAAGACCGGTCGTAAAAATTCGAAAACACATAGTTTGTATTTACATATCCTTTCACAGGCTCCTCATCTGAGGTTTCTGTATCACGAGTGTATCCCTCTGAATCAGATGTTGCGCGTAGCTCGCGAAGCATCTTAACAATGTCAAGTTGTCGGGATGTTGCTCGTTGACCTGTTTTCTTTTTCCCGCGATTCCACTGATCACTGAGTTTACGTTTACGGCACTTTTTGGACAGGGTTTTCATTAAAACACCCAGAGTATTTTTACCAGGCCACTTATCTTGTGAGGTATTAACAGTCCCCTGTACGTCCAGGCCCGAACCCCACTCGTCATTGTAGATGGTGGCGACAAACGTGGTGGACTGCTTAGCCGCGCGGAGTTTCTCACAGAAACCAGGCACCTGAACGCATTTATTTTCTAGTATTTCCTCCATAACATTTATTTTGGTGGATGTCCATTGTTCATTCCCTTTGACTTTATCACCATCTAATTTGTCTTATCATGTGTAACAAGAAAATATATAGTTTGTGGGTGGGGATCTTAACGGTTTTTGAGATAATTGAGGGTTTTTGAAACAAGGGGACTGGGAATAACCCCCCGGTATCCCCCAATTTATCATCAATTAATTTGTATTTTCATGTGTAACAAGAAAANNGGTTTTTGAGATTTTTGAAACAAGAGGGCGGAAAATGACCCCCTGGACCCCCAATTTATCGTCATCTAATTTGTCTTATCATGTGAAGCAAGAAAATATATGGTTTGGGGATGGGGATCTTAACAATTGTTTAGATAATTAAGAATTTGTGAAATAAAGGGTAGGAAAAGATCCGCGGGACTCCCCAAAATACAACCATACAGCCTGTATAATGGTCAGACTGTAATGGTCATTCATCTGTAATTGTCAGTACTGACCATTCATCTGTAACGGTTTATACCGGTCTCTTGTCTGTATAGTGCATATTAATAGTCACTTATCTGTGCAACGGTCATTGATGGTCAGTCGCCTGTACAGCACTGGTCATTTATCTGATGGTAAAGTACTAGTAATTCGCCCGTATAATGGTCAGTGATTACAAAAATCGGTACCAGTTCCGTCAGGTGACCAGTACTGACCTTTATATGGTTGACAAGTACTGACCATATGTATAGTTGATTGACAAGCACTGGTCATCACATTGGTGAGTGACCAGTACAAACCATTATACAGATGAGTTCCTTAAACGGAAATCGGTATCAGTTCCCAGTTCCGTAAACGGAACTCGGAACCAGTTCCGAGTTCCGTTTAAGGAACTCGATGCACCAAGCTGTGTGTCGCGGCCCCTGAGTTCTTCGCCGAGCGAGTCAGCCATCATTCGCTGATATTTGGTAGGCCGATGTTCGGCGTTGGCCGCCCCGCAGTTCTCCCCTGAATGCAGCAGCCTTCCCCTGCTATCGTAGGTCGATGTTCAGTGTATACCGCCCCGTAGATCTCCGCCGAGCTAGATAATTTTTCTTTGCATAGTTTTGGTAGGCCGATGTTCAGTGCCGACCGCCCGGTAGAACTCCGCCGAGCGAAGTAGCTTTCCTGCCTACTTCAACTTTGCTTGGGAAGGCTACTTTGCTCGGCGGAGAGCTACGGGGCAGTTGGCGCCCCACACGGCTTGGTGCATCGAGTTCCTTAAACGGAACTCGGAATTGGTTCCGGGTACCGTTTAAGGAACTGGGATGTGGTATTTGGTTCCTGTACACGATGACCATTATACAGGCGAGTGANNTACTGACCGTTACACAGAAGAGTGACTATTAATATGCAATATACAGAAAAGTAACCGGTTTTAATCATTACAGGTGAATGATCAGTATTCACAATTAAAGAACAATGACTATTATACGGATGAGTGACCAGTCTGGCCATTATATAGTCGAGTGACCAGTACTAACAATTTGTATAGATGAGTGACCAGTACTGACCATCTTACTGATGAGTGACCAGTACTGACCATTTGACAGATAAGTGACAAGTATTGATCATTATAAAGGCGAGTGGACAAGTATTGGTTATTAAAAACGACGAGGGACCAGTACTGGCCATATGTAAAAATGAATGACTCTTACTAGTCATGATACTGGTGAGTGACCAGTATTTACCATACCGATAGGTTAATGAGTAGTACTGACCATCATAGAGCCGTCTGACCACTGTGCAGACGAATGACCACTGATGGCAGTTATAGGGGTAATCAAAGCTGACCGTTTGCAAAGGTAGGAGAGTGATCAGCACTGACCAACATTATGTCGAGTGACTTGTTCTGACCATTATTCAGATGAGTGACTAGCACTTGTAAATTTTTGGGTGAATGACCAAAACTTTACCTTAATAAGCGAATGACTAATACTGACTATTAAACACACGAGTGACCAATGCTGACCATTATACAGGCGAGTACTAGTGACAACTACAGACTATTTTTATAGATGAGAGTACTGGCCACCATACTGACCATTGAACTGTTTAGTTACCAGTACTGACCATTATACATATGAGTTCCTTAAACGGAACTCGGAACTGGTACCGAGTTCCTTAAACGGAACTCAGAAGTAGGTGTCAGTTTCGAGTTCCGTAAACGGAACTCGGAACCAACTTCAGGCTCCCTTCTTTTGTGGTGTTGATTTAAGTTTGTAAAAGAGAAGGCAAATGGGTCATTTTGAGCCACTCCATTGGATTAAGCATTTCCCATAGGGTTACTATAGGATTTCCTATTTTAGTCTTCTTCTCAGGAACCAGTGGCAAATTTCTACCAAATTTGCCAGGGATCATAATTGAATGATGCAGACCATTCCTCTGGGTCATTTTGAGCCCCGCCCTTGGGTTAATCATTTTCCATAGGGTTACTATAGGATTTCTCAATTAAGTCTTCTTCTCAGGAACCAGTGGGCCAATTTCAACCATTATTTAACAGGGATCAACATTGGGTGATGTAGACTCGCGTTTTATTCAAACCCTCCCCCTTTGTCCAAATCTGACCACGCCCCGGAGCCAAAAATGTCCAACATTTCAAACTTCTTTTCTGAAAATACCAGGCTAAATCTGCTGATTTCTGGTATATATTATCCGTTTGGGGTGTAGATTGATGTTTGTTAATAAGAAGGCCATGGGAATATTTTCAGCCACGCCCTGGGGTTACATATTTCCTGTAGAGTTAGTATTTGATTTCAAATGGTAGGCTTCTTCTTAGGAACCAGTGGGCTAATTTCAATTAAATTTGCCAGGAATCAACACTGGGTGAGCAGACTCAAGTTTGTTCAGACCATCCCCCTTGGTCCAAAACTGACCCAGCCCTGGGACTAAAAAGGTTCAAATTTATATATATATATATATACTTATTTATAAGCCCACCATCATGCTGATGGTGGGCTTATCAAATCATGTTTCGTCCGTGGTCCGTCGTCCATCGTCCGTCGTCCGTGGTCCGTCCTTAGACAATTCCCGTTATCGCTATTTCAAAGAATCTACTGAAGGTATCTTCCTCAAATCTTGCATGGAGGTCCTTATTGACGTCTAGTTTTGCATGCCACAATTTGGAACTGATCAGAAAGAAATTGGGACCCCAGAGGGAGAACTTGGACTTAAAAAAGTCAATCCCGTTATCGCTATTTCTGAGAAAGTAATGAAGGGATTTTCATCAAAATTTGCACAGAGGTTCCCCTTCGGGTCTAGATTTGCATGTCACATTTTGAAAGTAATCAGAAAGAATTAAGGGCCCCTAAAGCAAACTAAAATTTCTAAATTTCAGTCCCTGAAAGAAACAATAAATACAGTACGCGTCACGCGATTTCGCATAGAAACGCGATGTGCGGCGATTTTTTGCGCTTGATACGCGTAACAAGTTCTGTTATATCAGCAGAAACGGTTATGAAGATAATGTGATCGCGAGTATGCTCTTTGTTGGGTTCGGATCCGGCGTACTAGTGTTACACCAGCCCAAGTAACGTCATAATTATGAAAGACACAGATCATTTTTAGGAATTTATGTAACGAAACGCAATCCTACGGAGATGCTCATGCATTGTTGTTTATTCGATTTGCTACTCTGACCCATGTAACTGCGTCGTTTGAATTATTACCAACCTCGTAGAAGCTTTACAGAGGGTTAGTTTATCAGCCTATGCTGTTTTTACAGAAACTTTAGATACGGTAAACAGTCATGCTGTGTCTTTATTTACACTGGGAATGAATATAAACTATTGATGTTTCGTTTTATTCTGTCAATTCATAATGATATTGTAATGTTTAGGCCTGATAACCGGTACTGGTTTCAAAAGTTTTTGACACTTGTACTTGTGAAGTTGTGTCGTTGTGAACTGTGACAGTCACATTTGCATGCCACATTAGGGTTCCCATGGGTTCTAGTTTTGCATACCACATTTTGCCATTGATCCGAAAAGAATTGAGGCCCCAAAGGGGAACACATGTTTTAAAAGTAAATCGCTATTTCCGAGAAAGTACAGAAGGGACCTTTATAAAAATTTGCATGGAAGATCCCCATGAGTTCTAGTTTGTATGTCATATTTTCGAGCTAATTAGAAAAAAAGGAGCTCCAAGGGGTTTGGTCTTGAAATAGAAGGTCCAGTTATTGAAGGCATATAGAGAACTAAGAGTAAGAAGGGTAAAAACAGTCAGTCATTGGTCTATTAAAGATCTATTGATGATGGGCGTCAAGATCCTTCTAGGATCTCTTGTATTATATACAATCTGTTCATTCCTAAGATATTTCCTTTAACAGGCATTCGAAAAGAAAAGACACAGGATAGAAATGTACGAACCACAGCGTCCTCCTCCTCCATTCATAAATATTCTGCTACTTGGACCATCCCGTTCCGGAAAGGCTTCTTTTGTTAATTTCGTCAACGCCACTATTAATTGTAATGACACTCAATTTGATGCAACAGCCGGTTATTCTTCCGAAAAACAAGTAAGTTATACTAAGATGTGTCAATATCATAGAAAATATCTTAAGTATTATCATTTTGTAAAGTGGTGAAAGTAAAGTCTGTTACCAGCATATGTTAGCATCCATTGGAAAGCTTGGTTTTTATCACGTAGGTTACATTGATACGCAACGTTGAAAACGGGTGAAGTAAAATGCATATCATTAGTTTTAAATTTGTACTTTTTTATTTCTTAAGCGAGTATCTAATACAAATATTGATATCACACTAGTCATTATTAGTTAGACGGAATATATGCATGGTCTTAAACCCTTGCCTTCATCAATGATTAATGCAACAGGCAACAAAAACACAGTTTATTTCACAGGGGCACAATAACGGGATTATCAGGGAAACGTTTAGGAAAGGAAAGTCTATATTAAGATCCTCCTGTTCAGACCAAGAGGGTATCCAGTTTGCGATCATCTTTTTAATTTTGATGAAATAAGAGTGAAACTGAGAAGAAGAATCGATGTATTACACTGCATAGTATTTAAGTATGATTTGCTTTCCATCTATGATTGATCACTTAATATGTCAAGCATATAATTTAGATATATGTGTCGGATGAAACTGGCGACCTCAAACATTGAGATGTTGGAATCCGCGCTTCGGATGAGACAGTAAATCACGATATCCCGTTTCACAGTCACAATAAAAAAACACACCTGTTGTACGTCCAAAAGTGCCGAACATAAGCGATATGTGTCGCCTTGCACCAGCATAGCGTGACGTCTCCATATAGGTAAAAACTGAATACTGTTGCTAAGACGATCCCCGATCCTCCATGTTTTCCGGTTTGCAATCGTTTGCTTATGGGACAAACGCCAAATTACAGTTTCACTGACAATCCACTAGATCCACTGCTATACTGTGGTTTGCAAATTCTTTCTCCTAACAAACATATCGTAGTATCGATCAGGTATTCTAGGATTTACTTATTTACAAATACAGTAAGGTTATTTTGAATTTAATGAACCACATTGTTGAGAACCTAAATATTCGTAATTTTCCTTACTTGAATATTTGTACTCTCCAATTTGACGGATTTTTGAAAATTGACCCGTTTAGACCAGTAACATCACGAACGTCTAATCATTTGAATGTTGAATTTTCATATGTTGGCATAGAATTTTTGGTAGCGGGCCTTACGACTATACCAGATTCTGATTAGTTGATTTATCTAGGCAGTTGGTTGTACGTAGAAACCCCGGGGTAATATGTATGGCATTCGACCGGTCCTAGCGTTGGTATTAGAGCAATCCTTACTGTCTAGATAGTAAGGGATTAACTTGTACTGTAAAACTATTCTGAAGCTTGTTCTTCATAATTGTAATAGATCTCTTTTTAGTAAATTCCGTACAAGATTGGAATAATCTTCAAATAGTCAGCACATGCCACCTCATTCTTGCTCCTAACTTGATACTGGTTTGTGAGACTAATGATTGCAATTTTATGTCTGTATGATTTCATATGGTTATGTTAGCATCTGGTTAACACTGCACAATATATTTTTAGGATATCCTGATTGCTAGATCTTAAGTCTACCACTTGCAACCCAAATGGGAAGTGACTGTTAGGATACTTGTAGTAGCAGTGCTTACACCCAAACGGGTGTTGATTTGTAGGCTACTTGTAGTAGCAGTGCTCTCACACTGAAAATTTGAAATTCTATGATGATTATGTGGGCTGCGTACACCAAAGCTGATGAATATCATTTGTTCAGAAATCAATCAACTCTTTCCATTGTGACCACATCAGTTTGTCTTTAAATTGAGGAAAATACATATTTTTGATAAAATTGAATACATGTTTATATATAGATAGTCGTCAATCTACAAGTTTAAGGGATGCTTTTAGAGTTATTTTTAAATGAAATCTTTAATTGAAAAGAAATTTGTTGTAATTACTATAAATTATCACATAAAGACATATAAAGGCCTATTAACAAATTGTCTCATCATTTATCCCTATTGGGTGATGAAAACTGTTCTTTTTTTGAAAGGTTGTATAAAATATGCACCAAAGTCTAAGTTAAGAATCATGAAAAAACAAAAACGTAGGTAATGTCTGAACCGTTTTAATAGCAAAGAGCTTGGGCAAACCATGCTAGATACCATTTTAAATGAATCAGTTTTTTTTTGTTTTGTTGTTGTTTAACGTCCCACTCAAGAATATTTCACTCATATGGAGACGTCACCGTGTGCCGGTGAAGGGCGACAAATTTTGCCTGTGCTCGGCACTTATGACCGTAGAGCAGGGAGGATTCTTTAACGTGCCAACACCTACTGTGACACGGGACATCGGTTTTTACTGTCTCATCCGAAAGACAGGAACAGCCAACCGCGGAGTGCCGTCTGCGGGAATCGAACCCCTGGCCTCTCGACTGGAAGTCGAACACGCTAACAACTCGGCCACGGTGGCCCCAAATGAATCAGTTATTGAAAAAAGAGAAATTTTATGCCTTTTTAAGTTACCTCCCTTTGCAGATTTGAGACAGTAAAAATAACTGTCCCTTGTCAAAGTTGGTGTTAGCACGTGAAAAAATATCCCTGCTCTACGGCCATAAGTGCCGAACATCAGCTACGTTTGTCGCCCTTCACCGGCACTTGGTGACGTCTCCATATAACAGACATATTGTTGAGTGGGACGTTTAACAACAATACAACGGGGATTCTGTCCTTTGTTCTGTACCTTATTGAATCAAATAAAGTATTCAATTTGACTTCTTTTGAATATAATACTTGATAAAATAAGATATTTAAAAAAGGATGATATTTTAGTACCTTATGCATTTCAGCAGAATTCATTCAGAATGAGGACATGCGATGAGAGTACGTTCATATGAGACTTTATGCACCAAACAGCAATGCTGTAGAAGTTTGTTTCAACTCCTTTGTCAGCGAAGACGAACGTGTATCTTTTTTCTCAGTAAACGCTTTGATTATAAGTAAATGAACCAAAACATTTACTACCGACACATGTATTTGTGTAGGCGTAGATAAATTAGTAGGCCTATTAGGTTCTTAACTATTAATATGTATAATAGTATAGCGATAATTTAATAAAATACGATAATATAATGATAATTTAATAATGTGTTCTGTATCCCAAAATATCCCACTTCGGACTGCTCGGCGATTCTTCAACCACCTGATACGCTCCTATAATTATGGTAAAACACAAGGGTAGTTTGACCAAAAATTGAAATTAGGTACACCGATACGGATTCAGGACGTTTCCGCCCCGGTATAATTCGGGAAAAGGACAATCAATTTGGGACTTGCGACAAGACATTTCAGGACTCTGACATATGGCTTGGGTTTAAATTACTTTACTTATTTTTCGAGTTTTAACCTTTACAAATGATCGGAAATATAAATGTTCACAGTAGGCTTAATACCTATATATACAAAGTTACAACCCTTTTTCTAAAAAAAAATGTCTTCCTTTCAGGACTAAAAATCCGTGAAACCTGGACAGGACGGAGGAAAACTTAGATAGGAGGCCTAGATTATGCTTAGAAATATAACTAATGTATCTTATAAAAGTACACTAGCAAATTAACGGTCATTCTCTTTAACCACTTAAACAATTTAGGCACGCATAGCCACCCATTTTCTTGAAAATTTGCACATGTATTGGCATGAACGGGAGAATAAACTTTATAGCATTTTAAATTTATTCTTTGCATTTGTTGCCAGAGCGTCATTAGGCCTTTTTGAAAATAATATTTCACCCATTCACCCATACAAAGGATTATAGGAAACACAATTATGGTATCTAAATAAAGTCCATATCTCCGCCTTTCCACAGAAGACAAAACTTTCCATCCTGTCGCGTGTTTTCCGTGCTGTTTCCATGGTTACAAGTGTGTGAAGAAAATGAAAATTATCACTACAGATATCATATTTTCTGACGAAAACGTGCCCGTTGGTAGGAATTTCAATTNNATCTAAGAACACAAAAGACTTGCGGTCAGTGGAAGTACAATACGATAAATGTAATGTTGAATTAAACAGACGATTAAATCGTTTATTTTTCGGGTATTTTACGTACCATTTTTGGCAACTATATGTGTTGATTGCCTCCCTAACATGGAATTGCAACTCTTTAGTATCGTTTCGGAATGAAAGTAACAGAAAATTTCCGCGATATTCTACGGTGTATAAGAAAGAAAGTTTTATTGTTAATAAGAAAGAAATAAAACATATTTTTATTTGAAAAAAGAGATTACTCACCTGGCCAAGAACAATGCATAGAAGAAGAAAAAAGAAATAAATCAAACATGTATTTTTTATTTGAAAAGAATATGGGGAGATAACTCACCTGTCCAAAACAATGCATAAAAAAGAAGAAAAAAACATACTTATTTTATTTGAAAAATAAGGGTAAACAACTCTCCTGTCCAAAAACAATGTATTAAAAAAAATTATTTATTTATAAAAATAAGGGGAGATAAATCATCTATCCGTAAAACGATGCATACAAAGCATATTTCTTTATTTGAAAAAAATAAGGGTCAAATACTATGCATAAAAAAAAATAATTTAAAAAAATCATGTAGGGAGAATTATCTCCCTTAATTACCTTGGAAACTGCTGCCATCTTGAATTACAAGCGTGTCACTTACTTTGATGACTTACATTATTGGACACATAAAATTATCTTCCTTTAAATGGAACAAAAACATGAAAAATAATATTTCCTTTAATTTGGTACCTAACGCGACTTTCTACGGTGAAAACGATGGAAACTGTTTACAAAACAGATTTTTGGCAGGAAAATGACGCCATATGCTGATAATGTCTCGATAAAAACATAGACAATACAATTTCCTTTGATTCCTACCATGACTTTCTACGATGAAAACCACGGAAAATATTTACAAAACACATTTTTGGTGTGAAAATGACGTCACATGTTGATGACGTCATGATGAAAACATAGACAACATTTCCTTTGATTTGGTACCCTACACAACTTTCTCAGTAGAAAACGAGGAAAATATTCACAAAACACAGTTTTGGCGGGGAAATGACGTCATGCCCTGATGACGTCACGATAAAAACATAGACAATACAATTTCCTTTGATTTGATCCCTTAAACGACTATCTACGATGAAAACGATGAACAATATTTACGAAACACATATTTGGCGGGAAAATACGAGTTATTAAGGTTAAAGTCCGAAACACATTAAACACGAAGAACATCGAAAATTCACGTTACTAAGATTAGAGTCTGAAGAAATGTATATTACAGGGGGTAAAATTCAAAGAAAATCTCGAAAATATAAACGTTACTAAGGTAAAAGTCCGAAGAATGTCGAAAATACACGTTATTATGGTAAAATGCTGAGGAGTACCGGGAAAACAGGATACTTAGATAAAATGCCGATGAGTTCCGGAAGTACTGTTACTAAGGTTAAAGGCCGGGGTACCGGAAATACACGTTGATTATGTAAAAGCCCGAGGAAGTACTTCCGGTATACACACGGTCAAATCCGAGAAAGCGTCACCTACGGTCACGCCCGATAACTTTTGGTATAACTCAGAGTCAAATCCGAGGGCATACCGAGTTTTACAAGTCACTAACGGTCAACCCCAAGGAATTCCGGTACACCTAAGGGTCAAATCCGAGGTCATTCCGAGCATGCATTTTTCTGCCAAAAATAACGTCATATCACCCCTATCATCATTACTTTTTTTTATACAAATTTATTTGCATAGATGTAGTGTAACCTGTTTTAAGAGTCCATCCAAGGGAAGGAACAAAAAGGGTCACATATGACAGGTGGTCTCTTAATTCAGGTGAATTATATGGGGAAAGGCAATTTTTGGAACCATTCATTTAGGTCACATAAGATAAGGGTTTTCTTTTAATTCAGCGGGTCGTAAAGACAGGTTATACTGTACTGTACATGTTGATATCCTCCTCTTTCTGTCTCTCTCAGAAATGACTTGGATTCAAGAGTGAATGAAAGAGTGGTGTAGCAGTATATGTTATTTTGTTTATAGTTGGCATGATAATACAGGTACATTGTACTTAGTCAAGATAATTTCAAATGTGCATGCGTACATGATGAACCCAATACCCAGTGGTCGGATGGGGCTGTATTGTAGAGTCCCTGACCAATTGTACTTGAATAAAATAATTATGAAAAGAAAATAATGATGTACAGTATACTGATGCCTTAATCGAACCGTTTAAAAAATGAGACGGAATTCAAGAGCGAAAATCCTATCCTTCCTTTCCTTTGAAAAAGATTTCTCAATTTGCTCATGGGGTTACATTTATTCAGTGTATGAGCTCCAACTAAAGCGTCAACCCTCCCCTTCCTTTTAAATAAATCTAGATCCCCTTATGCGTTTAATCGAAAGTCGGCCTATTTAGTGATTTCTGATGCTCTACTTGACAATGACAATTAATATATTATACCCTCTCTCTCTCTCAATTAATTTAGCTATTTCAGTAATCATTGTACAACCGTTTTCCATGGTGTATAATGCAAATGATGTAAATTATAGGAAGATGTATTTAACAACAATGTTGATCTTGTGTCGAAAAATTTCAATTTTTTTAAAATGAAATTTTTATATTTATTGTTTGATAAACATATAAATATTTTCGGTGTCCTCAATTTCTAGGCGCAAACGTTACAGGAAGGCGAAGTCGCGATACTGTGAAGGTACAATTTCGCCGTCGAGACTCGAAAGTACGATGCGAGATAGACAAATTTCGATGCGAGGCCGCGACTTCGCCTTCGCGTTTGGTGTAAAACACGAAGGTGAGTCCGCCAAAGTACGATGCGAGAGGGAGAAAACACTATGCGAGGGGGAAAACACGATTCGAGGTTGCGATATTGATATCGCTCCCCAGCATCGGTTTTTTTGCTTCCTCGCATTGTGTTTTCGCGACCTCGCATCACACTTTTGCTTCCTCGCATTGTGTTCATGTTAAGGTGAGGGCGCGATAGCCCAAACAAGACACTGTAATATTCAAGTGAAAAATGATTTTTAGTGGAGCAGCAGTAGATTATTCTGAACGAATAAATCCATTATCAATTTTATAATGATTTAAAATGTTCAGTTACTGTCATGCTTTTCAGTGATTAGACGTAACCTGCACTATTTCAGTCACAAGGCTGAAAAAAAACCCGATGTAAATATTTGATTAGAAAAATACGTATAACCTTTAATGAAATATTGTTTGTGCAGAAAGGAAAATATGTCCCCGAACGACAGAGAACTTGCATTCTGCCTGTCATTGAAGTATAGTAAGTCGCTCTTGTAGCGAGTGGGTCATCTGAGCTGACATTTTATAAAATCAAACAACTGCCGTTATGGATCAAACCACATGTTGCATGGCAGATAAAAGGCTTAGGAACGGATTTTTTGCAGGGGTAACAAAAATTAGCTAAATTTCTAGACACTTGAATTTCAGATAGCTGTTCGTTTTTTTAAAAAAAAAATTGCATATGACCAATAAATTCTACCTTATGTGATTCTTTTTAATCAATGTAAACTAAAGGAATAGGACAAAAGGGAGTGCACATGTACTAGCAATATTTTTTCCTGGTAGGTACAACTTTACAATTGAAGTTTCTAGCTAAAAACACTAATTATGTTTTTGCTTACTGGGCTTAAAACTCCTTTAGATAGTAAACCACCATTCTAAAGATTTAATTAAAAGTAAAAATGCATACATAAATTTGGCCCCACAAAGAGCTACATAATTATATTTAAAAGTTTTATTTTTATTTTTTGAGGTAGGATACATGCACACCAAAAACTCAACATCGGTGTCTAGGAGTTTGTATATGCTTCATACCGAAACAATCTCTGAATGAGCACTGTTGTTATCATGGTACCTTTCTTATGATTGGATGATGTTCGCCTAGTTGAAAAAGCATAAATGATTAATAACTTTAAGGGGAAACATATCGATAGCTTTGTGTATGTGCATGAAAATATGCATTGAAACCTTTCTTGACAGAGGTATAACTTTGGTTTTTGTCAGACCATCTGTCTGGCATCCCTATGTCAACCCATCTGCCTTTTGTCATAGGCCATAGCATTGGAATGTCAAATTTGGGACCTTTATACACATATCATTAGAGATAATTTTTAACTTATGACCTTGACCTTGTCATTTTCAAGGTTAAAACTCCAGATGTCGACACCTGTCCTCAAACACTCCAGATAGGGTAACACGATTCATTATGCCCATTTTGTATTCCACCAATAACATTACAGAAGCATTTTACAATATCAATTGTTTACAATTCTGTTGCTTTACCAACCAAATTAAAATGGAATTTTATTTACATTTGTCTTGTTTTACCTACCCAAAACTTTTGTTATAATTATCAAAGTATTAAATGAAGCAAAATACATATTGGCCCCCTGAAAATAATACAAATGTATCTTATTTTCTGAATTTCATTTTTAAAATGTTCGAAGCGACCCATTTTGTTGCCATGGTTACGGAGAAACCGTACATTATTCCATCAGTTTATTTTAGATTATGAGCATAAACATATATTCGGCATTGGCAGTAAGTATGTCTAACATTGCCAGCTGACCGCAAGAATTTGTCATCGTTATCAAAATACACCAAAATTGACCCGCATAGGAATATTGTCATAGCACTTCAAACTTTAAGAATTCAGCAAGTTTTACTAAAGTTTGCAAAAGGCCAATGCTTATATGCTTAATGTTCATAATGCAAGTAATAGTTAGCAGCTCTTCTACCAGATCTTATTGAAATTTATATAAAGATACCTATATGTTTAAACTCTACTCTTGTTTTGGATAATAAAAAATGCTTTTTTATTTTTTGCTTAAAAAACTTAAGAAACTTTTGCTTAAGTACTTCAAAATCTGAGTATTCGAAGATATTAGACATATTTGGCTAAAAACCAGTTTTGACACCCTTTGACTAACTAATACAAGCTGTACATATCATTTAACCAACTAAATTTTTATCTAATTCAATACACAAATACATAAAATGTATTGTCATGCTAATTTCTGTGATTCAATTTTCGTGCATTTTTCGTGAACAACGCTATAAAAACTAGTGATTTTATTACATGTATTTTGTTTTTCATATTTGGTAAGTGGCCAATATTTCTTGTAATCGCCATTATACATTATCAGTATAGTGCAGTAAATGATCTTGGTTATACATGTTGTTTATTTGTAGATTCATTCTTTATTGTAAAGAATACAAGCTTATTTTATTTGTGTCCGGCTTCAATTGATGATTATATATTGCTTAACATGGCTAGTTTTATACACAACACACTCGTTTATTGTCTAACTGTGTGTCACTTACTGCTTTGGAAACCGGATGACCAAAGCGATAAACTGCTTACATGTTATAAGTACTATGGTCATATTTGATCCTACTGATTCTTCAAAACTACTATTTGTTCGAAGTACGTCAGAAGTGTTAGGTTATTAGTACTACCAACATGAATATGTATGATTGTATTCACGTCACTATTATATGTGTAATTTTTGAATAAAACACAACACAAAAAGAAAATCTTATTACAAATTTATCACACCGACTACATTTATTATTGATATTAAGCCGAAAAGAAATAAATAAATACATACTTTGAATCGACTCTCTTATTGGTTCAGAACTTTGCAGATGTAGCAATTGCGGCTCGGCGACTGATAGGAGATTAATAGATACCATATTTAGTAGTATTTATTTACATACCATCTTTGGTAGTATTCCTGTTCTTGCTTTTCTATTCAAAGAAACATTTTAACAAACTATCTGACAAAAATATTGCAAAATAAGTTCTTCAAAACCGAAAACACGAAGAAGCAATGAGCGTATTATTAAAACACTGTGGTTATTTTGATTAATAAGCTTAAAGGTAATGCTTAAGCTATTTTACGTACGATGTTTATCTTTTGCAAAGATTTTTTATTTTTATTTTAGTGACCTACTTCGGGCTGACAGTATGCCTTTCTTGATCGATTCTAGTTATCGTTACTAAAAACCACACAGCTTAATCCCGCAAAACTGAACTGAAAACACACTCATACTTGCCAATGTTTTGCTTGAGTTAATTTTAAGTTGTTTCGTCATCTTCTGATATCTTGATATCTATCGTCATCTCCCTTGTGATACCCTTTTGGATGTTGGTGTAAGCAACCATTTCCAAAATGTTAGATATTGACTTGAACGTAGAAGCTAATTCTGCACTTCTGAGCATAAGCCATAGGGGCAGATAACTCTGAAGTCTTTTTGTTTAGGTCATGGTTTTTTCTGTGTTCCTTTTTTAGAATTGTTAATTCCCCCTTGGTATCAGAAAATGGCCGATTTTCTCTAACTGTATACTTTGTGTAAATAAAAAATGTATCTCATCTTCAGAAAAGACTACACTTCTTTTCAAGTATAATCCTAAAACATCTGTAAGTGCTTTCATCTTCTGAGCTCATGGGTGCAAACGAATCGAATATTAGGCAAAAATATGTTCTCAGGTCCTAGTCTCGACGTAATACAATTAATCCGCCCTTCATTTTTTTTTACCATTTTCATGGGAAAAATAACTGCATGTATATTCAGTTAGATGAGTAATACTAGTGGATATTTTGTACATGTCCAGTTGTGTGACATAATTCTTTATAAAAAGAGCTGCATGTTGCAATTGGTTAACTTGTAGTTTGATTTTATTTTGTTCGGCTTTATCTTCATGTCGTACGTTATACTTCGTTTGCCACAGTGTAAGATACTAAAAATAAGCATTGACAATCCATACAAAATAATGAAGGCCTACTAATCTGATATTAATAAAACGACATATTCGACAGCTATTTACCAAAGAGAAACTAATTTGTTAACAAACGCTAGACAATTGTCATACTGCACAATTTTCCTGCCATTAAGTCAATACAATTTTTAAGCATTCCATGTCTTAACCAATGACATTTTAAATTTTTTTTACAACTCGGATCATTTAAAAATTTAAATGTTTTTATGTTCAGATTTGTGGGGTTATGAACCTAAATGGTCTTTCAACAACTTTTATGAACTGCTAAGCACTTCATTTCAAATCTGTGTCCGCGCATTTAGGTTCATAACCCCAAAACCTGAACAAAGCATAATTTAATTCTAAAAATTACCTTTTTGTGATTTTTTGTTTAGAAACAGCCCCCATCAGACAAACTTACTAGCTTACCCGTAGGGTTAGTACAAGGCCGAAATGGTCGATTAAGGTTTTCCTATACAACAAGATTTTGTTACAGTAAAACTTCTATCGAACTAATAGTTTTTAAAATTATGTTCAAAAATATTTATGGCAAAAACAAGAAATTAAACTGAAATAGCTTTTGTTTACTTAAATGTCTAAAACAAAAAAGTTCCGCACCCTGCGGAGGTGAGCAGCAAAGAGGATCAAAGAATGCTTTTCCAATAGCAGACCCGGGAAGTCGGCAAGCTTCGTTTTCGCTGTCACTTTAACAATGGAGGAAGAAGTTATTAAGGTGGGAATGGGGAAGACACCCTGATATTGTTTGAAAAGATTAAGTTGCTGAAAGTATGTTCAATCAATGCAGCATAGTTGGATTATTACTCGGAGAATTAATGAGCGATTTCTCGCTTTGCGCAACCTTAACTTATCAGTTGAGCAAATATCGTATGCAGTGCAAAAGGCTTACTGTCCGATATATTTTCTGTCGGTATTTCACTGTTACTAACACGAATGGGTATGCCGAAAAGCAGTACTCATGCTATATTTTTAATGCTGGTGCAGTTTTTGCTCGTAGATCTGACTGACGATAGGCTACGGCTAATCATGGTTTGATTACTAAGCTAACTGAACGGTTAATGGAAAATTAAACCAGATTTTTGTTAGTAACTTCATTGAGTCTGATTACTGTAGAAATGTAAATATAAGTACATGTATTCAACATTCCTTCATGATCATATTATAATCATAAAAGTAAAATTCAATACTTGGATATTTACATCTTCATGCTGATATTGACTGATATAAGTACATTGAGATCCGTCTATCGTTTTGCTTATCAGCATGATCACTATTCCTTTTCTCTACTAGGAAAACCGTATAACATAATATTACATTCTTTGGTTGAAGAGTGCAATCATGCAATCCAACGGCACTTTGTGGACTTTATTTGTCCGGTTTATGATGCCAGATAACATACAGATACAAATCTGAATACTCTTTGTGTAGATGTATTAATTTCATACGTACGACCCATGGGCGCCATTATTGCATTATTATTTAGTTTGTCTTTGCGATATATATTCAGTTCTGTTTACGCTTCCATATTTAATATGATCCACATCTTACCTATTATTTGTTGTAGAAAACTGCATTCCAGTGATATGTCTTGCTTTAAATTATGCAAAACTCGTCTATCTAGTATAACAACACTTGTAATATTAAAAAAGTAAATAGTGTATTTTTGTCTCTTATAATTTATGTTGACTAGCATGCGTACTTAAACACCTACACACACAAACACACATCTGTAGAAATTTAGTCAGGGATGTGAATATTGTAATAACAAAACGTAGATTTTCCTTTTTTCAATGAACTTGATAGAAAGGGGAAATCCTGCTCTTCATTAGATTCGTCTTAAGAGAAAGAACTATTCTGAATATGTCGGGCGTGGAGGGGGCAAACATTCGCTCTTAGGAGGACTCTAGTATCCATTTACAGGGGGGGGGGGGCTCCACCGGAAAACACTACTACAATACCACCGGATTCATACTCGATATCTTTATTGCCAAGTTGACGTATCTTTTTCATTTGTAGTTCCTTAAATACAGAATCATCAAACGTTCAGATGGGAAGGATTTGAGAATACGCTTCAGCACATGCGGAGGTTTCGATGATCTAAAGACGCTGACACCAGAAATATTGCAGCAAATAATTGATGGAAAGGTGAAACATGGAGCCAAGGTACTTTAATTAATTAATTAATAGAACCTCTATAGAACCCTCTGATGAAATAATAGTTTCAGTAACTTGGTCTAGTTGGGTTTTCCATTTGAAGAAACAAAGCATGTCACAGTGTTAAAGTACTACGTGAGTTGGCGTTGTTACACAGTGCTACGAAGGTAAAATATTTTGAAGGAGGGTATTTCAAAATGTTTCCTTCGCAAACTCTAGAAGAAATCATTTTTGGCATTGTTTTGAATGTAAGTTCGATAGACAAAATAAAATTTCCAAACCATTCAATGAAAAATTCGAAAACCGATCAGAATAGAAACAAATCGCCAAAGGGGCCAAAACGGTCACCTGGGCAATTAATTTAGATTATATTGGTCCACTGTTTCCTTAGAAGCCTAAAATGTGAAATCCTATAAGAAACCTATGAAAAATGTTAAACGCCAGGGCGGAACCAAAAATGACCCAACGGTGCGGCAAAAAATGGCCAGCATTCCACATTTTTGGACCCAGGTGAATGGTTTGAAGAAACTTAATCTGCATCACCCAATGTTGATCCCTTGCAAATTGGGATGAAATTGGCTCACTGGTTCCTGAGAAGAAGCCTAAAATGTGAAATCCTATCGTAACCCTACAGAAAATGTTAAACCCCAAAATAGGACCAAAAATGACCCAAGGGCCTTCTCTTGAAAAAAATGAATCTACATCCCATAAGGATGCTTTATTCAATAAATCAGCAGATTGTGCCCGATCGGGGCCATTTTTGCACCCAGGTAGATGATTTGAGCAAACTTGAGTCTACATCACTCGATGTTGGTCCTTGGCAAATTTGGTTGGAATTGGTCCATTGGTTTCTGAGAAAAAGCCTTAAATGTGAAATCCTATAGTTACCCTATGGAAAATGTTAAACCCTAGGGGGATGCCAAAATAACCCAGCGCCTTCTCGTGAACAAACTTGCATCTACACCCCATAAGGATGCTATATACCAGAAATCAGCAGATTTGGCTTTGTACATCTCTCTCTCTCTCTCTCTCTCTCTCTCTCTCTCTCTCCATTTTAATTGTTTTCTCGTCTGGCCAACGGGAGATAGCCTTTCCATGTGGCTAGATCCGCCAGTGTTTATTTATGAATTAAATGCACAGTTCACCGTTTTTACTAGCCATGATTTGTCTCTATTCTCTATACTCGGCTAATAATCACGCCGACACTGAGTTTACTAAGATCATGCGTTAACGACTGTGAGAGAGCTTGGTACATGTACCATATAAGTTGGTAACTTGTTTATCAATCCTTAAATGTTTGTTTGAAATACTTATATATATAA
>JACSZP010001406.1:0-28825 GCA_016161895.1 Pinna nobilis
CTTAACATAAATAGTAACTGCTCTTTTTGTCAGCATATCGGTATTTGAAACGAAAGTTGTAGATAGTTCTGAT
Source organism: Pinna nobilis (assembly GCA_016161895.1). Classification (NCBI taxonomy): domain Eukaryota; kingdom Metazoa; phylum Mollusca; class Bivalvia; order Pterioida; family Pinnidae; genus Pinna; species Pinna nobilis. The sequence continues at coordinate 74 of JACSZP010001406.1, forward strand.
TGCACCTTTAGAGGCGAGGGCTCATGTTACAGTACAACCCCTATTTCAAATACAACAATGCACATGCATCACATATTTTATGACAGAAAAATATTGCTAAATTGGCTTGCCCACCCCATTAAAAAAGGCATATTTGAAGATACCAAGGGGACATTCAATAGAGAGAGAGAGAGAGAGAGAGAGAGAGAGAGAGAGAGAGAGCACCAACCCTACACTAAGATGATTAAAACCAGAAACAGTCAACACGAACCAAAATTAATTCATGTTTCACTGTACACGTTTTTAGAATCGGAATCTATATTTAATGACGGATCTGAAATACAAAGCCTTCATATCAGTCACAATATAACCCTTTCAGAAAGCATTTTGATTGCATTACCGGAAATGGGGTTATTTTTCACATTTGTTTCAGTTCCGGATCTGATTGGCTGAAGGTAACGCCATTTGGGCTGCGTAAGATGTTGAACTGGATGAAGAATCATTATAATAACATACCCGTGTATGTCACCGAAAACGGCGTGTCTGACAGAAACGGATCCGTGGTAGACTTTCATCGAATAAATTACATCAGGTCGTACATTAATGAGATGTTGAAAGGTAATATCACATCTCTGTGTCTCATCTCAGGTTTAAATCTCAATTTCCTCTTTGAATCTATGTTTCTATATATGTATTTCTGTTTACATTTTATGAGTCGTCCATAAGATTATAGGTTCAATTTAACACAGGTCAACATACAACAATTTGAGCTACTTGTCGAGATCCATAATATTGATGATGGATTCCTATTCATTTAATGTATATATTTTTGTTTAAATGCTACATGCAATTTGAAAGTTTTCTCTGTCTCTCAGAGATATAACTTTTTTATTTGATTTTATTACCATATTTTGTATATGTATCAGCTCTTTGTTTTCTTCCATCTTTTCTTCTGTCTCTGCATCGCATCCCTCAATCTTGTCAATACTTCAGACCCAAATGGAATGGTCTAGAACAATAGAAAAGAGCATTCCATTTGTATACTAAGGGTTGAAAAACTTCGAAACAAAGAAAAATTAATAATTTGACAGTTATTTATCAAGGAATACGGTTATTCAGTCATTATTAGGAATACTTAGATATCTAAATGAAATGATGCTCGAAAGTGGTTAAAATATTTGCCTTCAATATTGATGAATCGACACTTGATTTCAATAAATTTGAATAAAATATATCACGAAAAATACAGAAAGATGATTTCCCTCCAAAGAAATATCAAGAAATGACATTATAACATATAAATTGCTAACACAGCGAATATTCTGAATCAGATTTTTATGATAACGAAGAAGCTCCCTCATTCCACTGAATGCATCTGCCTATGGCGCACTCATACGAATAAATGCTTCTTTTAATATTCAGCTGTGCGACTGGACAATTGCAATGTCAAAGGGTATACAGCATGGTCATTGATGGACAATTTTGAATGGCGACAGGGATATCTAGAACGATTTGGACTACACTACGTTGATTTCAACAAACCGGACAGACCACGGACACCTAAACTCTCCGCTCACTTTTATCACCAAATCATAAACGACAACGGGTTCATAGAGGGCGCTGTAACTTCGCCAGGGGCAATTGCGAATCTTGGCAACTACAATAATCTACCATACATGGATGAATTTTATTACGGAACGTTTCCAGAAGATTTCTCCTGGGGCGTGGCTACTTCCGCTTTACAGATCGAGGGTGCATGGAAAGAAGACGGTGTGTTATTTATAGGATGCTCATCAATGAATGCAACATTCAATCCATATTTGCAGTCTGTTGTTTTTGGTTTTTAAATGATGTTTATAAAATTTTTCATAAGTACATTCCAATCTGTTTTAGAGACTGCCCATGGGAAGACACAAACATTGTCGTATTAGACAGAAGATTTCTTAATTCAGTTGATTAATGTAGGGAAAATCAATATACATACGTTTAGGCCACATATGCTAGGTAGTTTTTTCACTTAGTGGACAATTAAGGCAGGTTGGAAATTATCTCATATATGGCATCCATAATGGTTATATCAAGATCATGCGGAGTTCACAAAGAACGTTTTATATCCTATGGAGCTATTCGACTTCAAATCGAGGTTCTAGCCTAAACCACAAGCGGTTGGCTGCAATTTCTTTCGTATGAAACAGTAAAAATAAATCCGAGGTCCCGTGTCACAGTCAGTGTTGGCATAATGAAGAAACCTCCTTGCTCTACGATCAAAAGTGTTGAGCGTAGGCAAAATCTGTTGCTCTTTACTAGCGCACGGTGACGTCTCCATGTAAGTGAAGATTCTTAAGTGGGATGTTAAACAAAAATACAACAAACCAACCCACCCTATACAGGGAGAATATTTAAAGAGGGAAGCTATTACTCTCCTATTATTACCTCGCTAAAATGACTGGAGATCCGGTCATCTTATTAATATGGCGATTTTTGTATAACTTTGATTTTGTAGAATTCTGCTTCATGAAGATGCATTTGACTCGCGAAAGGCTGAGTTTTTAATTCATAACATAATCTTCTAAAGGTCCCACACCTCAAATTTGTCGATTTTCTCTTGTTAAATGCCCTTACATTTATATGGAGACGTCACCGTGTGCCGATAAAGGTCGACAAATTTAGTCTATGCTCGACACTTTCGGCGGTAGGGCTTTGAAGGTTCTTTAATACCTACTGTGACACGGAACCTCTGTTTTACTGTCTCATTTGAAATACAGGGACAACCAACCGAGGCGTGGTTTGGGCTCGAACCGGACTTCCGGATCAGAAGAGCCACAGTGGCTATATCTATTTTGGCAGTAAGCTGGGTGATCTCAATAATATTATACTGTCTGCCGATGTAATATTTTTCTTTGAGTATTGAATTGATGATAAGAAAGGCATTCTTTAATGTCACTCATTCACTTATAACGTTCGTTCTCACACTTCGTTTTATCCGGAAGTTGAAATTCAGAAAAAATTATAAAGAAATCGTATAAAATGGACCGGATTCATATCAAACGTAAAATCAAATAGGACGGAAATGAGAACTATGTTATTTTTCATGTAGGTAGAGGGATGGATTTATGGGACGTAATGCTGCAATACGGCGTGGATCACCATTGGTATAAACACAACAACACTGGGGAAATAGCGGTCGACAGCTACCACAAGCTACACGATGACGTAGCCATGTTGACAGAACTCAAGGTAAAACTTACATTAAGATTTTGTGGTTGTTGCAAAAGTTGTTGTTTTGATGTTGTTGAAAGTGGTTTTCCTCTGCGATGAAGTCCTCTTCGTAAGACAGCAAGGTAAAATATTCAGGCCTCAGCGGGGCATCAGGCTTTTCCTGTCCTTCGGATGAAACATTTAAAATCCGAGGGTATATACAGACGCCAATAACCCGGATGCTACACCTTCCGTACAAAATTTCTGGGGAACACAATTTTCATTTTGTATTGGTCATTATGATATGTACGTCCGGACTCTTAATTTATCTGGGCAGTTTGCTGGGGAACGAAAGTTTCCGAATTAATGAGGCTCCCCGTACATACATTGTGACGTGAAAACTCGTTAAATAATATGGTGCTCCGCTCAAGGATGTTGGCTGATATTCTGTAGCACGTCAATTTGTAGTGACCATCTTTTGCTATCAGATAAAAAACAAAGGAAATTTTCAAAAGAAATTTTACTGAAATCGCAGAGTTTCCGTGGAACATTTGCATCGGGTATGGCATGCCAACAGAACATACTGGTCCTTCTGGAGACATGTTCCTGTCCCATTAACGATTGGGTTTCACGACTTTTATCATTTTCCAGATTGTCATATTTATTAGGACTTGAATTCTCTAATATCCCGAAGTAGATCTTTAAATTTCTTTTAGTTCCGTATTGTTTATTGTTTTGTTTTTAAAGAGAAACAATTATGTGTTTTTTGTTCCTTTCCTCACTATTTAGGTCAATCATTACCGATTTTCGGTGTCATGGTCGCGGATTTTACCGGACGGTACAACCGGAAGTATAAATGAGCTGGGGATACAGTATTATCAGAATCTTATAGACGCTTTGATTGACGCAGAAATCCAGCCAATGATTACAATTAACCACTGGGATTTACCAATGGCATTGGAGACTAAATATGGAGGATGGTTTGGAGAAAGAACCACAGACCTGTACGCAGAATTTGCCCGTCTTTGTTTCCAGAGATTTGGTGATAGGGTAAAGTCTCCTTCTTTTCTCTGTTTGTTTTATTTATTGCTTATTGTGAAATGTTCATGGAACTTTATTTTGGCGAACATTTCACAATTAAAATTAACTTTGCGAAACCATATTTTCTCCAGAATGCATGTTAAGATAATTGTATATTTTGTCTGGTGCATCTATATGTCAATTAAAAATAATAAGAAAATTATATTTTTGTTTTTCATGAAGAAGTGACCTCGAGTAAATAAGCGAACATTAAACATCCGCGAATATAACCGGGTTTACAGTATATCATAAAATTGACTAATTTCACAGGACACACAATTCAATTCGACACTCAATTTACCATACGGCAGAGGTGACCAATAAATTTGGCGATATTTTTGTCAAATGATGTGAAGCTTGAATGCAATTTAAACTGTAAATAAATTGTCTTGTATAAAATGAGGGACTGTCGTCATACTAACATTTTTCGGATGTAAACGGAAGAATCAGTAAATTTCTGAGTAATGATTTAGTTGGACCAAACCAAGAGATATGGTTATACTTTTCGGAGTAACGTCGGATATGCTTCTTTTTTTTCATATTATTCTTTGATTCTCATTCTATATTTATATCAATTTACAGAGTCCCAATAATTCGAACTTTTTGATTCGATCCTTCACACTTCGAGTCATCGAAGTTCTACTATGCTTCTATTTTAGGTAAAACTTTGGCTAACTTTCCATGAACCTTACGTCATAGTGACAAATATAGAAGGCCTACCAAATAACACGCAACCATACAAAGCAACCCACAACATTCTCAAAGCGCATGCCAAGGCATATCATATATATGATAAGGAATTCAGACCGACTCAAAAAGGTAATAAGTTGTAACATTACATCAATTAATTCAAGTAATATTCAATGTCCTCTAAAGGGAAGACACCCAAGCCAATCACTTTTGCAATGAATGTATGTTGAGTTGTGATATAATGTAGCCAATAATAATTTAAGAAATGAATCCTATATTTGTTCGTTTGATGCATGTATCAACAGAAAATTTGGACGGAAAACTGCATAATGCACGAAGCGCGTTGATGCTAAAGGTTTCCGTTCAAATTTTCTGTTGATACATGCATCAAACGAAAAAATATAGGATTCATTACTTATCATTTTAATCAAGATCTGCAATGTGAAATAAGAAAATACAAATGAAAAGAGTTTCAATTCTAATGCACTTTTTTGTTTCCATGACACACTTTATGCGCGCAATCATACATCAGTTCCAGTAAACAAACAACTGAACGTCTAAGAAAAAGAAAAAGTAGTTCCGGACACAGTGCGTGTGTACACTAAATTCTGTTGACACAGTTGTCAAAGGATTGTTTAAACCAATCAGAAACATTGTTACAACGTGTTTTACGATAAAATTAAATGATATTGTTGTAAATCACTTTAAAAAGGTCATTAGTCCAAATTAGACTGTTAGTTGTTTTATATAAATTGTTTTTTTATTTATAACTGCGGATGTTTTTTTTATTTTTCAATCTTATCAAGATAGATATCTTTCTGTCACAGTTTTTTTTCCTGCATTTTTGGTTTTTATTACAGGAGTTATTTTGTCAATAACATTGCAACAATGAATAATAATATCGCAAGTATTGAATATACATGACAATAATAATAAATTAATACTACGTTGTAATACTACTACAAATACTACTACTTCTACTACTACAACTACTACTACTGGTATGGTATGGTATTGTTGTTTAACGGCCCACTCAAGAATATTTCACTCATATGGAGACGTAACCGTGTGCCGGTGAAGGCTACAAATTTTGCCTATGCTCGGCACTGCTGGTCGTAGAGCAGGGAGGGTTCTTTAACGTGCCAACACATACTGTGTCACGGGACCTCGTTTTTTCTACTACTACTATTACTACTACTACCATCACCACTACTACTGATAATGATAATAATTATATTTAATAATACATGTAGTGATAATAATTATCATCATTATCATCATTTGATAATAATTATTTACAAAAAAAATATTAATAATTATAGCATTGGCAATGATGATGAAAATAGTAATAATAAAAATTGTAGCAATAATGCATGCGAAGGTTTTAAAAAAAATATTTCCAACTTGAATAAAAAAATTTCATTTCCATTAAAGTTGACAGATAAGCCAAATGAAACAAAGCGACGAATTTCATAACGACGCGATAAAAAAATGACTTTTTTTTTTAAAAAGCACTACTTTTGTATTTATTTTATATTCAATTGATTCCTAAATATATTTCTTTAGGAAAGATTGGCATTACAGTTAGCCGTAAATGGGCTGAACCAAAAAATCTTTTAAATCCGAAAGACATAAAGGCTGCCGAGAGAGCGATGCAACAGATGGTCGGGTGGTTTGTACATCCAATTTTGGTCAATGGCGACTACCCTGATGTTCTTAAAGAAATGGTGATGAAAAAGAGCGCAGCTTTTAATATATCAAACCGCTTGCCAGAGTTCACAGCAAAAGAAAAAGACGAAATTAAGGGTACACTGTTTATTACTATCTCTTTTTGTTTTATTTTTAGCTCACCTGGCCCGAGAATCATGTGAGCTATTGCCATCACTTGGTGTCGTCGTCGTCGGCGTTAACTTTATTACAAAAATCTTCTCCTCTGAAACCACCAGGGCATTTTGAGCCAAACTTGGCCTGATTGGTCCTTGCAATTGGGTTGTCCCCTTCCATAATTGTGTCGGATATCTCTATCCACCAACCAAGATGGCCGCCATTGCTAAAAATAGAAATATCTTTAAATGGCTATTACTTCTTTGTTTAAAGTCATAATGTCCTCAAATTTGGTATGTAGAACTGCAGTTATGTGTTTTTTAATATGTATAACGGATTTTAAATGAATATTGAACTTTTGCTAATTCTTACATATTTATGCAAATTAGGTTTAAATCTGCGAAACAAATTCGAAATACTTCTTGTCAGAAACTAGAAGCCCAATAACAAAGAAACTTTGCCTGAAAGGTCCGCAGGTGGTCTCCTCTGAAAATTGTGTTGGACATCCCCAGCTACCATCCAAGATGGCCGCCATTGCTAAAAACAAATTTCTTCACATGGTTATTACTACTTTATTTAAGGTTCGAATATCTTTCAAATTTGGTATGTAGAACTGAAATGATGAGCTTTTTAATATATCTTACGGTTTTTAAATTAAAAATTGAACTTTTTCTCATTCTGACAGATTTATGCATCTAGGAAAAATATTCAAAAATCTTCTTGTCAGAAACAAGAAGTCCAATAACAAAGAAACTTTGCCTGATAGGTCTGCAGATTGTCCCCTCTGAAAATTGTGTCGGACATCCCTACCCATCATCCTACCTATCATCAAGATTGGCCGCCATTGCTAAAAAAAGAAATGCCCCCAAATGGCTATTACTTCTTTATTTAACATCAGAATATCTTCAAATTTGGTAGAACTGAATTGATGAGCTTTAAATAAATATATTACGGGTTTTTTTTAATGACCTTTGCTAATTCTGACATATTTATGCAAATAAAGCATAACTATGGGAAAATGTTAAAAAGATCTTCTCATCAGAAACTAGATGCCCAAAAACAAAGACTCTTTGCCTGGTTATGTCCTCATGTGATTTCCTCTAAAAATTGTGTCGTACGTCCCCACCCATTATCCAAGATAGCCATCATCGCTCAAAATAGAAATTTCGTCAAATGGCCAAAACTACTTAATTTAAAGTCAGAATGTCTTCAAATTTGGTATGTAGAACTGAATTTATAAGCTTATAAAGACATGTTATTTATTTTTTATGATCATTGAATTTTTGTCATTTTTGACAGAATTGTCAAATTAGGTTTGCATGAATATGCAAATAGATGTTCAAAATCATAATGAAAATGTGCCTTATTAGTCTTTGAAAAAGACTAAAGAATTTTTCAACAACTTCAGTTGGCATTAGGTTTGCCAGGCGAGCGATTCACGCTCTTTAGAACCTCTAGTTTCTAGTAATATCATATTGTACAATACGTTTATTTTTAGCTTACCCTCCTCCCCCGTGAACAACATTAGTCTAACTAGTTGAGATACTATAAGCTGGTAACTCCATATTTTGTTCTTTGATTTATAATAATTAACAGTAAAACATCCTGATTATGCACAAGTTACATATTCCAGTGGAGAGTTGCTTAAAATCGCCTCATTGAAGAAACTATGACGTCTAAGAACATAATAATCTATTTCCCTTACCTAATCCTAGGCTATATAGAACTCACCTATGAGTCCTATGAAATTCTGACCACACCTATTTGGGTCAGTTAGTGATTTCTCGAAATCAGGTTTTACTATCCCAATAAATTCTCCTAAATGATGTACCCGTTTGAAGTGATATCCCCCCACACACAATACTGCTCCTTGAAAGCAATATAACTTAAATAAAATACCAAGGTTTGATATGGTTTCTGAAAGATGGAATATACTGTTTAAAGGGAAATTTTCGCCCCCATTGCAAGCATAAAACTGGTCGAATTCAAAATGAATAGTTCATTAGATAGAATGATGACGAGAGAGCGCGAATTTAAAACAAGGCGAAACTTTTTATAAGTGCATTTGGCCGAAAATAACACGGGGCGAAAATAACCTGTATACAGTAACTCGTGCTTGCAGATTTCGACTGTAATGTGATTCTCTCTTGGTTTACTGTTGAGTTTGAATTATGGACCTACTGTTGGTAAGACAGGTCGACAGGGAATGCGTTCTCCTCCGAGACACCTGATCCCACCTCTTATACTTCCTCGTTTGTCTCTTTTTCAATGAACTTGTATATTATCTTATTGACGACGGTATGATTTGATGTCTGCTATTTCATATTGACTTATTCTTGCATTCGACAATGTGTGACACGACGGGTGCCACGCGTGCAGCAGGAGTCGCTTACCCTTCCTGAGCACCTGAACTCACCCCCTGTTTTAGTGGGGTTCGTGTTATTCTATTTTTTAGGTATAAGTGTATTTCTGCGTGTACTTTTATCTCCTTTTAGTTTTGGCCACGGTTTTGTCTGTCAATGACTTTTTGAATTCAGAATGTCCCTTGGTATCTTCTACTTCACACCTTTTATCCATGATAAATTTGTTAGAAATTTTGAAACGTTTGGTTACATTTTGTGTCACTAATCAAATACATGTGCATCTTGAAAGAAGTAATTATCCAGTTAGATAAAAAAATAAGAGCGTGAGTTTAATCGAGAATAAATTTGCAATTGTTTTTAGCTTAATTATATCTTTTCACGAGATGTTCATGCAAAAGTTTCAGAAGCAATGCTAATGTAACAATAGCATGCGAATTGGCTGTTTAAAAAGAACGTTAACTTCATCAATAATTATGTAACACAAATCATTCTTCTAGTTAATCAGTTTTTTACACTTGAATTACCTTCGTTTTCCAATAGTTCGGTTGATAACTACTCTATATACAGCATAAATTATTTTGAGAGACTGTCCTAGGGAAAGAACAGAAAAGGTCACATGAGGTGTGATCTCTTAATTAAGGTGATTAATATAAGAACAAAAAACAATTGGGAGCCATACGTTGGGTCGCTGAGGCAGGCCAGACTGTATGGACGTATTTTAGCAGTAGTCTTATATTAGCATATTTGCGCTTTACTTATTGTGCCAATTAAAGAGTGGGAATATCTATAAATTCCCCGTAGAAAAATATGCCGAAATAATGGTTAGTTTCGTCACTCATATGTATACTATAATGTGTTTCATGAGCACACTACTTTGTGATCAACTTATCTGTTGACAATCCCTGTTAATCGGTAGCAGTGCGAAATAAAGTGCCCATGGTGTACATTTATACGTTTTGCGCTAATTTAAAACTGCGCTAATTGGTTGGTTGTATTGCTCTTTAATGTCCCCTGGTGAATCATGATATGGAGACGTCACCGTGTGCCAGTGAAGGGACACATATTTTACCAGCGCTCGGCACTTATGGCCGTAGAGCAGTAAGGGCTCTTTTACGTGCCGACACCTACCGTGACACGGGACCTCGGTTTTTACTATGTCATCCGAGAGTAAAGGGCAGCCAACCGCAGAGTGGTTCGGATTCGAACCCACGACCAAGGAATCACAAGGCGGACACACTAACCCGGGAGCCTCAGAATTGCACTGACACGTCCAACCACATGTACATGTAGAGCGCGAAAACAAAAGTTCGCTCTAATGTAAGTCAACATACAGCATTTATCCTTTTTTGTTTCAGGTTCTGCTGATTTTCTTGGTGTTAATATGTATACTTCCGTGCTAGTGGCCCACAAGGTGCAGACCACATTAGGATGGAAAACAGACATGGATATAGAAATTACACAAGACCCTGCCTGGAAAGAGTAAATATTATATTTTGAATCGGTTGGTTGGTTAATGTCCCACTCAAGATTTTTTTCAATTGTATGAAAACGTTACATTTATTTAGTAAAGGACAACATATTTTGCCTATACTCGACACTTATGACCGTTGAGCAGGGAATGTGTTTTTAAATAAGACAACACCTACTGGACACGGGACCTCAGTTTTTGCTGTCTCATATGAATGACAGGGGGAAACTAACCTCGGTGCAGCTCCGAACTCAGAATGCGGATACGCTTACCACTGAGAAACGACTTTCAAGTCTTTTCATTCTGTTACTAAATTTAATTGCTACTTATTTAGCTCTGTGTCCGTATTCTCTTTCTCATTGTTCAATAATCTTCATCAGTATTCTTTTTCTTTTTTTCTCTTTTTTATTTCATATTATTTCATTTTATTTATATATTTATTTATATATTTATTTATATATTCATTTATTTATTTATTTATTTATTTTTGATTTTTTTTACATTGTCTATTTATATTCTATCGGTTGATTGGTTGGTCGTATAGTTGTTTAATAACAATATAATCAATAATTCCTCTTAAGTTTTTTTTTTATATATTTAACCATGCCTTTTCATCTGTCGTTTATATTCTGTTCCACTGAAGGAAAACACATTAGGCTATGTACATAGAGATTACACGACAAGTTGGGATTGATTATCATGTGTATCCAAATCGAGTTATGTAATTTTGAAAGTTTCAAAGCGCGAGCTTTAGGGAGCGTTTTGAGACTGAAATTAAAGAACCAGTTAGATAAACATGATAATCAATCCAAATGAATTGTGTAATTTGCTTCTACCATAACATTAGATTATTTTACAAATCAAAGTATTGAAAACGTTACGAAGAATTTTTTTTTTCAGTTTCAGCCATAATGAAAGCCCACTCAATGTATTGTGACGTCAAATATAATGACGTCAATTTACGACGTCGTAATTGAATTTCCTGACGTATCAGCCAATCAAAACTTTTGGAAATGATTAGAAACATGTGGTTTGTCGATATATTTAATTAACCGCAGCCTCGATTATACAGCCGTTTTATAATGGTTAAACTACGAGTGTTGTGGTAGAAAAAGCCTTTAACCTTTGGGCATCGAAGATTTAAGGTTCAAGACCTCTATAACACATTTTTCTTTTTCGTATTTAGAAAATCAACAGATTACAAAATGTTTATTTTCTATTTAGTACTGGATCTGACTGGTTTAAGGTTGCCCCGTACAATATGAGGAAAATGTTGAACTGGATCAAAGATCAGTATGACAACATCCCCGTCTACATCACAGAAAATGGTCTCTCTGACAGCACGGGCACGTTGCAGGACGATGATCGCATAGAGTACCACAAGGATAACATCAATCAACTCCTGAAAGGTAAATGTATGAAGGAGTGAAGACAGAGAAGCGGTTATCCTCTGTTTCCTACGATGTTTATACCATAGTTTTGATAAATTCGACAGAATTCGGGACATTTTTGAAAATCTCATAAATTTTCATAAATGAAATAAGCCAATGAAATTGTGCTTTATAGATGGCGCAAATATGATTGGGAACCCAGGACGCGAAGCAGTGGAATTATTTTTGCGTCGTAGTCGACAGCTTCTCAGTCCTGTAATGGAGGTTTTTGTTCACTAATGAATAGGGAAGTCTAGACACATCGTAAAAGGTTCCGAGTCCCGAAAGAAGATGTTGGAATTTTCTCATGACGTCACAATTGGTTGACCCAGACTAGATCTGTTCACGAAGGAATAACATAGCTTGAATTTATCTTGAAACTTCTTCTTTGAATGTGACTACAAGTTTTATCGAAATTTACAGAAAGAAATAAAAACAAGATTGAGATCCGTATAGGTAATTCAGGAAATGTATCGGATATTCATTTGAATCATTACTCCTATTACTGTCACAATATTGTAAAAAAGAAATACCGTATCTGTATATCTATATCTTAACAAAATAACGGGATTAATTAAAATCAAGAGTAAATCCTATTATTTCAGCAACATAAAGGTTTATTTGATTCTAGTTGTTTAATTGTTCATATATTGCTCAACCAGTTGTCTCTTCTTTGCTAACCTGCAGAGGGCAGTTTGGAGCTACGTCCTTTCAGTGCTTGATACAGAAGGAGTGAAGTCGGATGATAATGGTTTGATCAAAAATTTACACTGATTTTGTTAAATAATGTAAAAATCTATGTGTATTTGACGTGCATTTCAGCAATCAGGTTTGACGATTGTAACGTCCTTGGATACACAGCATGGAGCCTAATGGACAATATGGAATGGGAGCGCGCATTTACAGAAAGATTTGGTTTGTACTACGTTAATATCTCAGACCCCCAGAAACAGCGAACGGCCAAGAAATCGGCAAAGTTTTACAGACAAGTTATAGAAGACCATGGATTTTTGCACAGGGAAGAACCCAAAGAAAAATCTAGTTCTTCGGAAAATATGCCAAGTAAAATGGATCCGTATAGAAATATGATATATGAAGATAAGTTTTATTACGGAACGTTCCCAGAAGGCTTTGCGTGGAGTACTGCTACGGCTGCGTATCAGATCGAAGGTGGCTGGAATGAAGACGGTACGTCTGACTTGTTTATCAATACGGTGTTGGTTCAAATGCTACTCTTGTTACCTTGACCTGCTTATATTTTGACAATTATTCTGTTTTGGAGTATACCACCTTAATTGAATTCAAGATGTTTGTTTTTCTTTGGGTTACGTCCAGTTTGATAAAATTCGATCTCCATTTTGCTTTTTCTATTTTATGTCGTGTTGCGCGTAGATCTAACAAGATCCCACTTAGAGGAAATCCGAGGATACTATCAAAACCTATTAAAATTTCTATCTTCAGTCGCCATTGTATTTTATTTATAGAAACAGCGCGTTCCAAATTGGTTCATGGTATTTGATGTATCTGTCGGGTTTTAATAAAATCTACGTGCAGCACGTGATAGAAAAGGAGCATACTAAATACAGAATATCAATTAGATTATTATATGTCACATTCTATTACCATTATTCTTTCACGTGATGACAGCTAGATGTAATTGTTTAATGAGAGAATCCAGTGACAATTAAACCCACGGAAATGACCATCGGCTTTCTGCAAGTAGACAGAAGAAATTTCTTACACATTCAATCAACGTTCAATCGAGGCTTAAACCTACGCTGATAAGACTTGAAAGGCTTAAGAAGCACTACGCTGTCAATTCGTTTTGAGTCTCGGCGTTCAGACTATTCGGCCATGGAGTCTTCAATGCTGTACAAAACATTTTTTTACTAACAGTTTCATAAAACTTAGAAATGATGCCGTGTCTATTTACTATCAATATTCTATTGTAGGCAAAGGACCGAGCATATGGGACGACTTTTCTCACGCAGGTCACGTGGACAATAAAGATACCGGTGACGTAGCGTGTGACAGTTATCACAAGTTCCGTGAAGATGTACAGCTGCTTAAGAATATAAAAGTACGCATCCATAACACATAAGTATGAAAATTCATCTGTTTTATTTCATAGATCACGGTAATAAAAAAGAAACATGCTAAAACCGGATATAACGTCATTCCTTGAAATAATGATTTCGTAGATCACGGTAATGAATGAGAAATATGTTAATACGGATATGATGTCATTCCTAAAAAGCAACTCCTTGTACGCTTGTCTTTGTATTTGCATACAAAATATAAATCTCTTAGATTTCTTAATGAATTCATGGAAATTATCATTAATTATGCATTTGTGAAAAATAGGATATGATGTAATACACTGAATACGTCATTTTTCATTGCATTTCGTCCAACATTCTTTAAGACTACGTATTCACTTTCCTTTCCTTATTCAGAATGAAGGTTTAAACTCGAATATATATTTGGTTTTCATAAATTTTTCTATTATCTCGTTTTCACTCATTTTTCTAATTATTCATTTTCAACAAAGTGTTATCAAACTGGACAGTAAAATTATTTTTAGAATGAGAGGAAAGGTAGCCTCGTTCTCAATATTTCATAAGCCTAGTAGTTTAACCGCAATGCACTGAAATACGAAGCATCTTGCTTGATGATATAAGAACCCAGCTTGTCCTTTTCTCGGTACTATAACAAAATTACCAGTACAACTATGAAAAGCCTTACATCTTCTTCCAGAAGATAATTAAGTTTATCTTTATAAATAAATAAACAAAGCTGCTTTAGCTAAGAATGATTCATTGCAAAATAACCATGTAATCTGTAGAAAGGGGAGTTAGATTTAAGGTGAGGTACATTTCTATTTATTCAAGGCCACTCACTACCGTTTCTCAATCTCCTGGCCACGTATACTACCAGATGGGACAATCAAGAATATAAATAAGTTCGGGATACAATACTACAACAATCTAATAAACGCTCTCCTGGAAGCTGGGATCACTCCCATGGTAACACTGTACCACTGGGATCTTCCCTCAGGATTGATGACGTCAGGAGGGTGGGTAGATGAACAGTCCTCGGAATATTTTGCTGACTACGCCAGGCTGTGTTTCCGAGAATTTGGGGACCGGGTATGCACTTACATATTTTTATCCTTTCTATCTGTGCTAGATGATAATAGTGAATGTTTTATTTTCTATTTATAAGTTTGTTTGATAGTAATTCTTGAAATTCAGTTGTAACAAGTATTCATTCCTCGCTCGTACATTGTATCATTTGAATTTGACTAACGGCAGGTGTGACCGGTTAATAGAGAATGCTTACTCCTCCTTGGCACCTAGATCCACCTCTGCATTTTAAATCTTTTATCGAACCTTTTCGCCCCTGGGAAGAATGGTCACTCGGTATATACGGATTACTCCGTTTACCTGATCAAGAGATAGGGATCACGGTTGGTGTAATCGGTCGACAGGGGATGCTAACTCCTCCTCCTAGGCACCTGATCCCACCTCTGGTGTATCCAGGGATCCGTGTTTGAAAAATTCATTATTTGGTTTTTTATATAGGATTTATGGGATTGATCGATATTCTCAAATGTACTGGATATCAATTTCGACATATATTTCGAGATCTAATTTAAACATGTTCCGTCTGTCTTTTTGTTTCTTTCCTCATAGTGACGTCATCTTCTTTGAGATTATTTTTTAAGAAAATACATACAACACAACTGAATGCATACAAAGTAGTAATTAGACAAGTCTATCCCCTCAGACTAATACATTCTACCGGTTGTTATAACTTCGGAGGAAAAAATAAACTGTAAAGTCAAGTCTCATTAATCCGGACATCAATAATCCGGATAATTCACATTGCGGGCGGATACATTAGCACTGGTCATTATTATCTGTACGTTTCAGTAGCCCGGACACTTCATTTATTCGGACAATTTGCTCGGGGACGAAATTGTCCAGATAATTGAGGTGACAACGTGAGTGACTGACCATTTTTCAGGTAAAATACTGGATAACATTCAATGAGCCTTGGGTCGTAACAACACAAGGATATGAATGGGGGATGAAGGCACCAGGGATAAAAAGCAAGGGGGATAAAGTTTACATGACGGCCCACAACATAATAAAGGCGCACGCAAAAGCTTACCGCACATACAACAGTGAATTCCGATACCACCAGAAAGGTATAGAGAGAGAGAAAGAGAGTAGGACTTTGTATATAGTTTTACTATCTTACAGTCTGTGTGTAATTTTTGTGTCGAAAGAGCACCTTACAATTATTTCAATGAGAACTCTGTGACTCGGAGACTAATGTTTTTACTATTTCACCAATTTAAAGTGATTAAAACCTATTTTTGTTTTCACTTAGACTCTAGACTTGACCAGATGTCGACCGCACTACAAACACACCGTCCATCCATTTCTGTGCGAAATAACATTTACCCCGGTTCGTTTTTGACAATTTTTAATGAATATTTCAAAGTTAAGATACTACATGTATTGCAAAACTTGCAAAATACTTCTAGACTTTCCATGTATCAGTTTGTCAGTACAAACTTGTTTCAACTTTTCAACTGTAAGTCTTTGGTTTTGGGTCACTCGCACTTGCTTTAATTTGCTTCACACCTTCAGAGCATTTTTCAATGAGCTACATGAATTATTGCAGGCCAAATTGGAATTACCCTGAACACCGACTGGCAGGTTCCGAAAGACCCCAAAAGCCCAGATGATGTAAGAGCATCGGAGAGGGCACTTCTCTTCCAGGTTGGCTGGTACGTGGGTCCAATTATGACTGGAGACTACCCCGAAGTTATGAGATACCAAATCGGGAACAAAAGCCGGGAACAAGGGATGACGGAAAGTCGATTGCCGGTATTTACAGATCTGGAAAAGCAATACATAAAAGGTAGGTCTGTCGTTCTGCTGGTGGATCAACCATTTTTCAGAGGTTTTTTTTTGTGAACAGTGAAGTGGTATGTTTTTACCCGAACGCACGTAATGCAAATCATACGTATCCAAGATATGATTTTTCTTTAGTTTTTTGTTAATAGTTAAATTGAGAATCTTTCATTCATACGGAGAGGTCCTTACATACATGTGAGGAGCCTCATATTTTGGTCTATGGCCAACAACTTAGCTGAATAATCTTCAAGAGCGCCGAACATAGCGCCAAAATTAGAAGCCCTTTAATGGCGTCCGCGCCGACTTCATATGAATGAATTATGTGTTAGATAAATGATAAATTACTACAAAACGAACACATACACAGACGAAAAACGTCGGGATTCAGTGTAAAACTTGAGTATGGTGCATTAATTGAACCTCGCTATTAATTCCACCCATGTGAATAGCTAAAATTAGTTTTCTAATTGAGATTGGCTCCTGGGTCAGGTTTAAATAGTCTAGAATAATGGAAGGCAGACTGAATTTTAATGGCCTTTATTACGAGGTGTCGCTTAAGTGAGGTGATCTGTAGGAGATGCTTCATTGTAATTGAAAGCGAAATTATCAAATGTCCAAAGGGTATTATCATGCGTGAATCTAGAGGGCGTCAAAAGGGCCGGACCTCTTGGAAGTATACATCATCATCAATTATGAAAAAAATGACTTAGTATATATTGTTGTTCTTGCCAAAAGTTTGACTGGGAAAACATCCTAGATCTGCTTTTGTATTCCAGGAACGTACGATTTTCTCGGAATCAATCTCTACACATCAAACCTTGTGGAACACAAAGTCTCTCCCACCAACCCACCAGGCTACAACGAGGACCAAGACTTAGAATTTTCAAAAAATCCAGCATGGCTAGGGTAATACAAAAAGTTTTTCTTTACGTAAAATCTATATTTGCTAAACAGGTTTCAATCATTTCATGAAATCCATGTATTACGTGACACCCGATAACGTTTTTGTGGTATTAAATTCTCTGATGGTCACGAAACGTAACAAAACGCTGACAGTATTTAAGTTAGCCGTTGGATATCACCTCCTAGCGTGTTTTCATCAATAACAGAAACGATAGTTCCGCTTAAATGTAATAGGGTATCACGTGGTACCCAAGTAAGTTCCATAGAATAAACTTTTCACATTTCAATATTTTTTTCAAAAAATAAGGGCATTGTGCCTTCGTGGTTGTGAAGAAATATTCTGGAGTTGGAAAACCGAAAATTTTGTCGAAGAGTAAAGGTTTGATGATTAGTACTATTGACTGTTCTAAAACCTATTAAATGCTATTCCCTGACAACAAAGTTTTTTACTAGGAACTTAGTACGACTACGTTTGTTCCCACGTGGAAATGTTTTTGCTCCGACTTTGTCACTTCACATGTTACGTATGCACGTTCTGGAATAAAAGTATTTCAAGTTCTAGAACTTGAACTATATTAAGAAAAAAATAACAGCAATTTTTTTCAAGAACATGTAGATAAAAATATGCTTGTCATAAAAATCATTTCTCTTACATGGATTTCATATTGTTAGTATAAGAAACTAGAGGGATGATACATCGATTTGATGTAGTTTTCCCCTTTGCCAAGACTATTGAAAAAAAACCGTTGATGTCGTAAAATTCTCTCTCTCTCTCTCTCTCTCTCTCTCTCTCTCTCTCTCTCCATGTCTTTCATGCCGATCATCGCATTCTCAAGATCGTTGATTCTATTTTTCTGTCTTTTATTTAAAATCCACGTGCTTTCAACATAACCCACTGACGTCAACAGTACAGGCTGACAATGATAGGAGGACAGGCAGACAGGCAAATAGACAGGCAAACAGATAGGTATATGAATAGTTCAGCATATACGTTTGATAAGATACACTGTATAATTCTTCATTTAACCTCTGCTTCAGGTCTGGATCCTCCTGGTTAAAGGTGACGCCTTTCGGTATTCGGCGTATGTTAAATTGGGTTAGAGATACATATGGTGATTTTCCCATATATATCACGGAAAATGGTGTATCGGACAGAAACGGATCTCTACAGGACGACCATAGAATCAGCTTCTACAGACAGTATATCGATGAAGTATTAAAAGGTAACTATTTTACAATATAGACTCTAAAACAGGTCAACATGATGTTTTATGGACCTTATAAGTCCGGCCTGGATTCATCGAAACCAGTGAATCAATCAAATTCAAAAGGCTGCCCTGCATACCTGAAAACTGACCTTTACAACCACGTTCGAGATATTATTAAATTTGATATTACAAAAATACAGAGCATCTCGATCAAACTTCAGACAAAAATACGTATTGTGAAGTCAATAAATTCTACACATATTCCTCCAATGCAATTTGTCAATTTTCACTGCCGTATGATCCGATATCGATATATCCGCCCTCTGATGAAAGCCAATGGAGAACTTCCATTCTGAAATATTTGATTTAAATCAACGTATCATTAAAATAGAGAGTTCCTAGTTTTACTACCACTCTGTCATTTTTACTCAAATCAAGATATCATTAAAAAGTTCTTTAATTTTCATTAATTTATGCAACATGTTTAAAACCAAGTTAACACATTTTCAACGTTTTGTAGCTGTGGATTTGGACGGCGTTGACGTACGCGGTTACACGGCCTGGTCATTGATGGACAACTTCGAATGGTCGAGAGGTTATTCCGAAAAATTTGGACTCCACTATGTCGATTTCAATAGTCCAAATAGAACCAGGACTGAAAAGAAATCCGCTGCTTACTTCAGGGATGTTATCACAAATAATGGATATCCAGGGGAAAATGAAGATGTTGACCAACCCATGGAAAGGCCAAAACCTAACAACGAAATTAAATGCGTGAAACAGCCGAACGCTTCTCCATTGATGAATTATAACGTATTTCTGATGTTCATTTCCGCTTTAGTATTTTTCATTACTCGGACGTAGTGAGAAAACATTCTGTTTCGTCTTTCTGTCTTTTAAGGAATTGGAACTCTTTTGTATTGAAGGATGTGAATAAAGTAATCGTTATAATTATCTGGAATATCAAATGGATGGCAAAGTACAAAACTGATAAACAGTACGGTGGAACCTCGCCCAAAGACTGTCTCGATAAGGAGATCGCCATACAATAAGGGCCATCTATATTCGGTCTGTCTTCCTCTTTTTTTTTTACCATTTTAACCTCACACAGGAAACAACTTTACTAAACAGACCAATTTATAAATGTTACTTGAATGGTCTTAATACCGAGATTCAACTGTATATCCCAACGCTGAACGTATCATCTCAGTTGAAAAACATTCGTACGTATTGTCTGTAATTTCCGTGATTTATTTCAATAAAAGTACAATGTTCTTCTATATTGGTATTGTTGGTATGGCATTGTTGTTTAACGTCCCACTCAAGAATATTTCACTTATATGGAGACGTCACCGTGTGCCGGTGAAGGGCTACACATTTTGCCTCTGCTCGGCACTGCTGGCCGTAGAGCAGGGAGGGTTCTTTAACGTGCCAGCATCTACTGTGATACGGGACCTCGGTTTTTACTGTCTCATCCGAAAGACTGGGACGGCCAACCGCGGAGTGGCGCTACGCGGCTCGAACTCAGATCTTTCAATTCGCAGTCGAACACGCTAACCACTCGGCCACGGAGGTCCCCTCTTCTATTTTCAATCATCCGCTATTAAAATCCGTTATGTCGAAATCCAGGCTATGTCGAGTTAAAACGACTGGTTCTGTGATTTATATCTACATGTATGTTGCTTTACTTGTTTTTATTCTTGATATCTCGAAATGCATATTTCGATATTTTCTTGTAAAGTAGCCCATTTTTGTTTTAAATAATGCACTAAAACTAGCTATCTGATGGAAATGATCATCACTGAGAAGAAAAGTCATGAAAATTTGAATAACATAGATAAAGCACACTGATTGTTTTCTTTGTGTATTTAGACACTGGCTCATTAACACATCGACTTTTTCAGTGAATGAAGTCCTGCATCTTTCTCTGATAAAATCTTGTTTAACGAAACCATTGCATGGTCAGCATGTTCGTCTTCAGGACCTGAAGTCGCGGGTTTGATTCCGTTTGGCAGAGTCGACTGGTTGTTCCTGTCCATCGAGATAAAGGCTCAAAACCCTAGTGTTGGGCATCAATCAATCAATCAATTTACTCTCTAATCACCAAAGTCGATACAATGGTACAGAGAGATTCATAATCCGTTGCATTACATAAAACAAACATACGGCATGCATGCGAAGAACACTCACTGCATGATGATTGTAAGTGTCTAGCAATGTAGAACAGAAACCCAATTCATCGCCCTTCACTGATATTACCGACGTCTCCAAATAAATATTTTTTGAGTGGTATGTTAAACAACAATTCAATCAATCAGAAATATTATCAAATATATATTTGGCATAGGTATACATGTATATACCTCTTGCAGAGAACAGTATAAGCACCGGGAGTATTCCAGAGGGCGACTCTAACGGTTGGAAAACTGAAATTTCGGTTTTCTATGCAAATAAAAAAAAAATGAATATAAATTTTGCAAACAACGATGCTTTTTGTGTTGATGCTTTGTTGAGTGTTTTTTATTATTTATTTATTTTTTGTCATTTTCGTCGAATATTTTCTGATTCCACGTGACCCAAAGATTAATTTGACGTATTTCTAAATTGGACAGTGTCACTTTGTAAACTACATTTGTCATACGATACTCTCGACACCTTTCTTCCGAAACATACATTACAAATGCAACATTTGAATTTCGTGGCGACCCGCTGAGTTTCGAGATCATTAGGAATACCGATTTTGCTTCTTACAATCAGAAAAGATTCACTAGAAATTGTTGCAACTTTTCATCAATTAAACTTGCGGTTTGGGATAGCAATGTTATCCATCCCGTGAAAAGAAAAGGGCTCTAAATGTTGGTATGTGTCTTAGGTCATTGAGCAGCCAGGTTTTCATTGATGCACCGATACTTAATTTGGCGGGAACGCTGTGGCCTATTGGTACGCGTGTTCGACCTACAATCGAAGGTTCCGGGGTCCGAGCCCAAGCCATGGTACGGTTGGCCGTCCATGTCTGAGTGACGTCTCCATATAAGTGAAAGATTCTTGAGTGGACGTTAAACATCATTGCAACCAATCAACCAACCTACTATGGCATAGGACCTTATGAACTGAAGACCAATAATCTACCCCGAGCCCTCGAAGGTAGTCACCTGCATAACTAAAAAATATGTCACAAGAAAAGAGGTGAAAAAGGACTTCATGTATTTGAGCACTTTTGTTTCCCCGACGATCTTGTGATTTTATTACATGTATTTTACCTTCAATTATGGTCGCGGAAATGCCGCCAGTAGATATTTGAGTGCATACTTATTACAGGAAACAATCACAAGAAACTACAAGAAAAGGAAGCAATTCCAATGGCTGAAGGACAAAGACTTAACTGACTTCTAGTAAAATTACGAGTTATACGGAACCCCTCGGGAACATTTTCCGCTCAACGGAATTAGTATCTATTGTTAAAGAATGTAATATTGCATCGAAAATATCTCGAGAACTACTGATTTATTTTCTGTATACTTTATTTTAAGCTTGAAAGGAGGAGACCATTTATATCTCATTATTGACTTTAGGCAGCATGGCTAATACAGTCGTGCTCTTACAATGAACTTGACGAATGAATCCATAATGTTTTACATTTGTTCACCTTGAAGCATAGTCAGCAGTATTTTGATTATATCTCTGCAGCTATTATTTTGTTTTTGGCAGGACGATTGGCTCAGAACACCAGTATTAATTAGTTTGTCAAATATTGATAATACGATAATTTTCATGATATAAATGTAACTTTAAATTTTGCTAATTTGAATTTTCATTTTTTTGTTTGTTTCTTTTTTATGGGGTAATGAAAAACCTTGCCGTTAACCGAATGCCCGTTCTAGTTTTAAATTGCTAAGTTATTACACCAAAACCATATGATCTGTAAACTGAACCTTTCTTCTGTCATTTAACCTTTTGAACCCTAATTTTCAAAATGGTTTGCTGTTTCTATCGTCTTAGACCAGTCCATTTAGGTCTGTAGGGTTGAAAAGGTTAACACTTCATTAGGGGGAAATGACCTTTAATTTGTAAGTTTACTTTATGTTAGGGTAAAAAATTTAAATTTCCCGTCATGAAAAATTATCTATTATGAAAAACCAACGTTCTTCATTGATACGTCTCTATTAAATATATTTGAGTAAGTTGACACTCTACCGATGAGCTGAAAAACAAAACTAAACAAATCAAATACATCACATAGTAACGTGTTCACGTTAAGATCATAAGGTCGTTGGCTCATATTCAAGTTCCCTTGGCGGTGGCACCTGGATTTTCCCGTTCCAACAGACGTGACGGTAAAATCCCATGTCCCTTATCGCAGTAGGTGTCAGCAAGCTAAACCTAGGTATGTGTTGCTTCTGTAAGGCATTACTAATGTCCCCGACTTTGTACATGCACATTTCTATCGTGTGTATAGATATTCTGCAATATATCACAGCTCAGAAGCTGTAGGAGTTAGCCAGACATACCATGTTTCTTTGTGTAGCTAGTATGACAAAGTGACACATATCAACAATTGTCCTTTTCACAATTACAAGTTTTGAAAAATTCAAAATCCTAATGGCATACACATCTCAATCACATGTTTCAACACTGAAAAAAATCAAAGCTGTAGATCCAAAACTATTTGTTTAAGCCACATTAGACAATCTTTCAGTCATATGGTGGCAGCAGGTTTTTATTGGTAAAGGAGAAAGTCCAGTTACTAAATAATGTACCCGGGAACTATTTGTTTAAGCCACATTAGACAATCTTTCAGTCATATGGTGGCAGCAGGTTTTTATTGGTAAAGGAGAGAGTCCAGTTACTAAATAATGTACCCGGGAAGAGACCATCGGCCATCCGCGAGTAAACTGGCAAACTTCCTCACATAGTCAACTGAGGTTCCAGCGAGGCTCGAACTCGCGCTGACAAGAGGTGAGAGACTGAGTGGTATAACTGAGAGCAATGCTCCAAAACTGTAGGAGATAGCCAAACAGAATGTGTACCCTATACTCGGATGGACGGACAGGCGTTAATTAATACCTCCCGGAAAAATTATTGCAAGGGCATAATAACCTCACTACTCTAATACCGTAAGCAGAGGCATATGTAACTTACCCTTCCGGAGCACCTTAACTCACCCCTGGTTTATGGTGGGGGTTCGTGTTACTAATTTTTTGTGTCTTGTTGTGTTGATAGCTGTTTGTGTTGTCTCTTTTTTCTTTGGCCATGATTTCGTCTGCCTTTGGATTTTTGATTTTTTTTTTTTCCCCCCCCCCCCCCCTGGTATCTTCTACAGTCAACTTTTTTACATGTATATATGTATCTGTCGGAAGAGCCGAGCAAAAGTCAAAGTTGTAGACCATCGGCATTCAGTGGCGACTAACTGCATGTTTAAGAGAATTTCTTGAGTTGGACGTAAACTTTCAATACATCAACATATCATAATCAACCATGATGCGTTTAAAACTAGTTTATTTGTTATGAAATTATATATGTATCTCTATATATTACAAGTTTTAATCATAGGCATAAAATAGCAATAAATAAAAAGTTAACAGCGAGACAGAAGCTAATTTCCACACCACGCCATAAGTATCACGTTGCATGTGTATTAAGTATCTTGTGGTCCACAAAAAAAGGCAAATTTGAAATAAAACATCCACTTTCCAGGTCAGTGTTTACACGTTATAAAATATAGAATAATTGTTAACATATTAGCATAGACCTGCATTTCTGTAAACAAGGCAACATTTGATTGTCTGCAAATCTTTGCCAAACTTACATAAGTCTTTGACCGTATTCCATATGCGTTATTTCTATTAATGAAACTCTTCTTCGCCTAAGTATCAGGAGAGCTAGTTTGCAAACATACACAGAATGTCCCTAAAATAACGCAATGTCTCACAAATGTTGTTCCTTTCTAAACTTATGAGTAGAAGAGTTTCCAAAGAGCAATAACTCTTTTATAATGGTTATAGGGTATATAATAATATAACCTATAATATAGGGTCATTTAATATGTAGATTTATAAAGCAGACAACTGACGATATGAGGGGGTTTGAGTAGCCTACAATTACCGGATGTTGGGTAAAAAAATTCAACCTTTTGAAGGCCCCTTAATGGTTTGCCACATCTTTTTTTATAAACACAGTAAGGGAATTTAAATAACAAGGAGATCTGCAACATGAAGCAAAGGGCGGGTATGGTAAACAAAATTGAGCCATGAAAACGTAGTCTATAACCACAGAAAAACAACATATGTCATGGACCAATCAGATTCATTGCCCGCACTACTTATTTTTTTTAACCTTATATACAGAGCTAGCTACAAATCACAGTTTCGTACATGTACATGAAAGTTACAAGCAGAGTATAGTTATGTTACCAAGGAGATGATTCATAATGGCTACAAAAGGCATGTAAAGTGTCATAGCAAAAAAAAGGACTAATCAACACAAATCTGTAAAATATGTTCAATGATCCCTCAGCAAATTTGCTTTTGCTAAATTGTACAAGCTTACTCTGAAGACAGTTATATTCATGTTAAATATACACGATTGTTTAATGCACATGTAAACAATATACAATGTGATCAAGATGGTTCATGCCTACACAAGCGACTTAACGTTGTGGAGCATTAGATTTAGAACTAAGTCATCTTCCATTACCTCCAAATTTGAGATGTGACCTTGACCAGAGACGTACATAACACAGAGACTGGTAACTTACTATTCTCTCTATTGATTCGTCGTTCGTGACGGAAGTGACGATCGGTGCCTTTCATTGTTAACATATATGGATAACTTATTTACCGAGGTGTTCCGAACGCTCTTTTGAAAGCTGAGATTTCTATGCTTGCTCGTAATCAGTCAATCATGATTTATTGAGTCCCTATTTGCATCAAAATTCGTTTTTATACAACTGTTATTAATGCTTAACTGTTTGACACTAATTGGCAAGGTATTTCGTCCTTTACTTTTCTATAAAAGCCTGATCTCGTCTAGATAGTTGAGAACAATAGCGGGCTTGTGATCACACGAGAGTTTGATAGGCTGCTAGTCTCTGTGTTATATACGTCTCTGCCTTGACCTAGAATCCATTTATCAAAAACCTACTGTACAAAATGTAATTTCTGTTCAAACCAAATTCGAATGAACGATTAAGACGCAGATATGGACCCAGTTGCACAATGCTTTGTTAAATTAACTTATCGTTAGCCACTAACTACAAGTTAAAATTCTATCTTGTGATTTGCTAACTTTATGGTTTATAAATTCTAGTGCAGAATTGTTTAGTTATTTAATTACGAGTTAACTAATAAACATTATATTTCAGAATTACCACAACCACAAAATTATCCATCAGTAAATTCATAGTCAACACTTTTAACCCCAAGTATCAGAATGGTGTGCTCTTTTCAATTGTCTAAGACCAGTCTATTTCGGTCTGTGGTGTTGAGAGGGTTAACTTTAACTAGAGTTAAACTATTGTGCAACTGGGTCATGGAGGATAAGTATGATACCTAAATTTGCTGATTGTTCTGAAAATGATCGTGAAAATGATTGGGTTTTAAGTACCATGTTTGAGTTTTACAAGTTTTGAGTAATAGCAGGTATATACAGGCTTTGTGTGCTTTTTCATTTCCAGCTAACACATTAGCCTTAAAATCTAATTCACATATTTATATATGCTCTACTGTGGCGTATCAAGATGACAAACATACATCTGTATATTATCATGTTACTCATTTTGGAATTTTTATGAGAATATCTCCTGTGAATGTGGGAGGAAAATAAATATCTCAAATACGATAGTGATTTCAAACAATTAAAATAAATATGTTATCAAGAATCTATATAATAAACCTACAAAATCGACACACATTTCCGAATAAAAGAAATTAACATCAAAACTTGTTAAAAAGAGAATGCTGGTTTCTGTAATACTTTCATACCTAAGTAAGTAATTGTCTTTTTTGTACAGAAACAATAATAATAAGACTACAGAATTTCAAAATATGGCAAAAATATTTGCAGAATTTAAGAGGAAATTAACCACTTTACAATGGGGATATAATTATTTCTTGACTTAGTGAGTGTGACATGTCAATTTTTATTCCATTCTTCTCTAAAGCCAATAAAAATTACTTTGTAGTGCAAACAATCATAAACAGTATCATATCAAGTCTATTTTACAGAAAAAAAAATTGAAGAGATCTAGTTTGTTTGAATACACTAATTTGAGCAAAGAAGCACCAATGCTACAAAACAATCTCTTAATTAAGCTCTGTTTCATATTTAAAAGAACTCAACCAAACATAACTTCACAAAATAATGAAAACACATACAAAGGCACATTCAAGTAGAACTACACCTTGGCCCCGATATCACAAACTTACGTAAAAATACACCAAATCGAAGTAAAGTTAATGTGTAAATTCATCATGTTTCAAAAATTGATTTAATTAACTTCAGCTATGTATAAAATTTACTAATTATTTTGTCTTCAATGAATTATTGACCAACATTCAACTGGTCAAAAATGAAAACTGGACGAAAAAAAACTAGATAAAAATTATCAAAAGAACTAAAAAAAATTTAAACAAGGTATTCTTTACATAAACAGCAGATGCGAAAAGATCAATATAACTGAATTGGTCAACTTTGAGAGAATGAGACATAAATAACGAGTTCCTTGGTCAAGATGATGCAAGATAAGATTGTGGAGACAGACATACCATAATCTACCCAATAAATGTCCATGTGCCCAAATTTAAAGATCAAGAACCTGTCACTTTCTGGCTAAGAAGATGCGACCCAGAATAATGTATAGTTGAACCCACTTACATTATGTAGAAGCTGGATATTTTCAAATCCCACTTAATAGGATTTTTTTTTAATTTCCTGGCTTGATTTCTTTATTACCATTTAACCCGGGTACTTTGAAAACCCTACTTATTTGAAAAAAAGTTCATCCCCCTTTCAATATATCTGGTTTTGGCTGAAGTAAAACTACAGTGGAGTTGGTCTATAATGAATTCAAAGTCAAAGGGGATTGACTTTTGATTTTGCTATAGGCATTCTTCTTTTTAAACATCAAAATTTACTACATATATAGATAAAAAGTAATTCTTTTCAGGAATTTTATTCCTCTTCGTTATAGCACTGCATTTGCTTTAAGCTTCCTCTATATAGACCGACTCTACTGTATCTCTAAACCCCCTCCCCGAACAACAGAATGTGAATAATAGGTATCCTTATTATCAGTTTTCCATCAAATTTTAAAGAAAACTGGGTATTTTACAGACACCTAAAATGGAATGTGACCCACTTTCTCTTTTGCCCCTCTCAACACAAAAGGATCATACTCAATACTGAACTTAATTTCTCTTAACTGATACCAAATAAGTGCTACTCCTTTTTCTTCTTTTATATTTACCCCAAAGTGATCAGCATTTTGTTTCATTCCCCTCATAATTGAAAGATATTTGTATGTGATGTTAAACAAACAATACAACCAATTTTATTTCACATTTGGGTATTTATTGGGTAGAATGCTGTAAGCTTAATCAATTTCAAAGGGGCAGTAACATAAATGTTACACACAGAAATGAAGTTTTGCCATACTTATCAGGAAACATGATCAAGTT
Organism: Pinna nobilis; assembly: GCA_016161895.1. Lineage (NCBI taxonomy): Eukaryota > Metazoa > Mollusca > Bivalvia > Pterioida > Pinnidae > Pinna > Pinna nobilis. Next base: position 28,822 of record JACSZP010001406.1, read on the forward strand.
ACTT
>JACSZP010001407.1:0-20287 GCA_016161895.1 Pinna nobilis
CAATTTGCAAAATATATATACCAATATTGGTCAGTTATGCGCAGATTCTTATTCTAACGGGGTTAAGTATTTCCTTTTTACAAGTTGGACCCCCTGGAAAACATCGATCCGGGGGGGGGGGTGTCCTGGATCCGCGCGTGAAATTTAACGCCATCGATGTGCGTGAGTGGTGAGTTATGATCTGACGTTTTCTTTTTTTTTTAATAATTCGGCCTATTTATCAGTGGCCTCTATTTTCACACAAACAAATTTAAATCCCCAGTGAGACGTGATCTGGGTCCATGCAGGAGGCCCTAGACTACAATAGGGAATGACAAATAATACTTCCCCCCTTTAATTGAGTGGGATATTTTAGCATATTCCATCATCAACAACTCCAGAAGCTTGACAGATGTTGAATAGATCTATCAAGATCTAGATCTATTTCTATCTAGTAGATATTTTCTTTTCCAAACGCGAATGGCGATATCGGGCCTTCGTGTAATATAGTGCTTTTACGTCGATCAATGCATTATTACATGCTATACAAACAAACATTTACAATCAGGTAATGCAGGGTATTTTAATATCTCTTTGTCATCCAATATATGTTTTGTGCTGCCGGGTATTAATTCTATACAGCGTGCTATACGATACAGTCTTGCCGTATACATTGTACCTGTAATTTTAGTCCAACGGCACCCAATCATTTCCACATATTAGTTAATAATAGCACATTCCGTCACAAACTTGGTGTAACGTGTTTACAATTAAAATTGTTTACAAAGAAGATTTAATGCGATTTAATTTCCGCCTCCCTTTAAAATTTTACTTAAATATTCGCGAACGCGAGAAAGTTTGATGTTGCTTGGCTACCTGACGTCGTTGCACGTATGAATTCTACTACCGGTCTAAGCCTTCGCCTTATCGGCCAATCAGAAATGATGTGACATTCACGCACCTGTTTTCTACTATGCTCGTGAACTAATGGAGCGAAACTGAATGTGCCTAAACGGGAACTTGAGGGAGAAATAAGGAAGAAGGCTTAACATTTATTTTACTTTCGACAGAATTTTCGTTTTTTGTGTTTTAACGTGTGCCCATTGTTTTCGCCTTTGTGCTAGCCGATAAGAGAAATGATGTGAAGTATACTACAAATGCACGGGGAATATAGATAGACTAAGCGCTGGTCCGCTTATAGTTTTACATAACATCAAAGTGAACTGTTTAGGGATTTCGGTATTGTGAATATTAATGGCCCTCAACGGCCCTGTGTAAAATGACTAGAAAATTTAGTTTGCATCAAGTGTTTTTCCTTCTGATTACCTGTATCTTATGGCTGGTCAATGGTAAGTTATTTGTAGAAATATTTTAAAATTTAATGCAGAATTTTTATCTACTTGACTAGATTTTGAACTTTAATTTGTAAATTTACATGTACATGTATATTCCCCCAAATCTCTTAAATTCTTTGCTACAATGTATATAATTTCAACTTTATTGAAAGATTATTAAATTTAGCTTTTCTTGCATCATTTGATTTGAAATTTAGACAGGAAAAATCGACTTTTCTGTATAAATCAACATTAATTTTCAAAAAGTTGTATGTTATATAAATAAATAAAAAAAAAAAACAAATTTAAGGCCTACATATTTTATCATCTTAAATTTCTCATCAAGTAGCCAATTTTATTTTGTTTTTAATTTATGCGTTTTCAAAATAGTGAACTAGGCTTAAATTTGTTTGAAAAAAAATTAAAATTACTTTGAATTTCATAAAAAATTGCATCCATTTAAGTTGATTTTTGCAACTTTAGTAAATTGATGTTCTGTTTGTAATGTAGAGAGCTGAAATCTTATCACTGTTTTCATTGGAAAGGGAAAACATTTTATTTTTCAATTATCGACCGATAATTCAATTTTAATGAATATATTGCATGATTTTGTTTCATTCTTCACACTAATATAGAAGTCAAAAATTGACTGAAGGAGAGCGAAAACAAAAATTGTGTTTAATTTGGTCTGACTAAATCTCAAGTGTTGAATGGCAACTTCAAGGGTACAAAGTAAAACCCATGTTATCGATAAGCTCTTTGCTGGTGTAATATATTTTTTGTTAAAAGGATGCTTGTTGGTCACGGACAATCACTATTTTTATCGTTAACTACCTTGACATTTTAGCCTTTTCCTCAAGTCATGAAAATACAAATCCTTTCTGCAAATTTTTTGAAAAGGTTGTTTTAGACTATGGCAAAAAAGGTTCCGGCTATCGCTGCATATTTCAAGGAGTTACATAAGCGTACATGTACAGTTCAGCTAGCCTTCCTTTAGCAACTCATTGATTTAAATACTACAAAAATGTACCTACAGGTAGTTTCTTATAGGACCTAAATGTATGCCTCCCAAAATTTTTTGTGTGTATACAACAAAATGTACAGGTATATAGATATCACCTGAATTACATAAGAGACCACCTGTCGCATCGGTCAATTTCTCGGGCCGTACATGTAAATTGTGTTTCCTTAAAAGATAATCTTTTGTGACTGAGGGAAAAATCTGCATCATTTGCTTCGTAAAAAATATTGTAGGCCTACTCACATTGATAAACATCTATTAATGAAGTATTGATAGTGTCAGTAAAATGAGTTTTACCTCTATAATATAAAGGGGAACCATTGCTAAATTACATTTATTAAACAGAACTTTGATGGCGGAGTTTTTTCAATCTTATGGGGGAAGACTAAATGTTATTTAATTACAATGAAGAAATTAGAAAATTTAAGATTTCATTGGAGAGATACCGGGTATGCATTTCTCATAAGAAATTATCAAAACTTTATATAGAAATAGGGAGTCTCCTGATTTACATGTATGTTGGTTGCATTGTTGTTTAACGCCCCACCCAAAAATCTTTCACTTATACAATATAGTATGTAGACATCACCATGTGCCGTAGAGCAGGGAGGGTTCTTTAACATGCCGACACCTACTGGGACATGGGACCTCAGTTTTTACAGTCTCATCAGAGAAGCAGGGAGAGCCACTGCAGCATGGCTCAGATTCGAACCCTGGACATCTCGATTAGAAGATGAACACACTATTCATTAGACCATGGCAGCCCCTCCAGTTTTTAGGGGGGACCTTGCAATTATGCTTTTTTATTAGGGGGAGGCAGAATTTATGACTACTACTAGAAATCAGTCCCCAGTGTTTTCCCTTCATTTTATTTGAACAGGCTTTAAAATAAATCAAACAGGCTAAGAAGGGGATCTGGGGGCAAATTTAAGAGGCCGAGAAAGGGGAACTTGGGTTTTTCCCCTGCAGAAAAGTTTTGAAACTTAGATTTGAACCGGTCAGAAAATCATTTGAAACGGTCAATTTGGCCGCCAACCGGTTCTTAGGGAAAACACTGAGTCCCTCGATCAATCCCTCAAAATTAATGTAAAGGTCCTTTCCTGAACCTCCCAGGACATACATGGTGTATTAATACAAATATCAATAATTTGTACAAAGCATTCTATATTTAATCAGGAGTATGGAAAATAATGAAATAATATTGATATTTTGTGTTTTGATTAAATACTTAAGTTATGTAATATCTTGAATTGGTAAACAGTAGCCAGTAAATACTCTAACAATTACAAACAAAAATACATATTTACATTATATTAATACCTGACAGTGGGGAGGTCTATATAAAATACTTCAACAGTTAGACAAAATTTTAAGCTTGAACTCTCTTGTACTTATGAAATAAATAGGGCCCTCCATGGCCGAATGATTAGAGCACCGTGCTTTAAACCATTTAGTTTCTCACATCTTGTTAGCGTGGATTCGAGCCTTGTTGGAACCAAAGTTTGATGTCCAATTCATAGGTTCAAATCGGAGCTACACTACTTCCATATCACAGTAGGTGTCTATGGTGTTTAAGAACTCTCCCTGTTCGATAGCCATACATTGTAAGTGCCGAGCTAAGGCAGATTTTGGCTCTCTTCACCGGCAAAGGGTAACGTCTCCATAAAAGCGAAAGATTCTTGATTGGGACATTAAACAACAATACAATTAAGTACAGGTCTTCATAATTGGATGATAAAAAATTGTATACAAATATTGATTAACATTGACCTTTATATTTATATAGGTACAATCATTTCTCTTGAGCTTGATTAAATAACTCCTAGCAGAAAGATAATTGATTCCTCTTTCTAATGATGTATAACATGTACAAGGCAACATATTAGTAAAAATAAACGTTTGAAATTGATGGTGAAAGACAAGCAGTCAAGATTTTACTGTAAATTCCAGTGGCTTAACACTTGCAGTCAGGGTTGCTACTATAAATATGTACCTGTAGCACCAACAGTATACTGATAAACAGTTAATCAGATAATTAGAAATAATGAATTAATGAACATATAAATTAGTACGGAATAAATAGATTGCCCAATGAATGACAGAATCAATAATATGTCTACATGTATATGAGGACAGGGGGCCTGTTTCTAAGAAATAACTAATAATTAATGTACTCGTACATGTACCGGACCTACAAGTACAGATGTACCGATAGTTGAATCATATGGTAAGAAATAAGTTTGATGATGTCTCCTTAGAAGTGAAAGATTCCTGAATGGGACGTTAAACAGTAATACATTTACAACACACATATCTAGGGTACCAGGTACATGTACATGTATTTACATTGTATTGTACTGTCAATAGAGCTGCAACAACTCGCCCTGAAAACTGTGATTCTTAATTACCTCCCATCTGAATCGCAAGCTGCATAGTCAGAATGGAATTGACTTCAAAAAATCTATTTTACTTTAAATACTTTCATACATGTATGTGTAAACAAAAAACATTGCCTTTCACCTTTATATTTATTGAAATTTTCTCGTGAGTGATTAAAATTGAGGTCAAGATAAGATATATTATGTCATTAACAAATGCAAGGAAAATCAGATATACCGGTATATAGAAAATCAATCATAAAAAGATTGAATTGAGACATTAAAATCAAAATCGAACCGAATTGGAGAGTTCCTGACTTGTTGCAGCTCTAACTGTCAAGTTCTAAATGTAAAAACTCAAGTGCATGTGCATGTTATTTCAACACATGTACATGCATTATGAAATCAATTGCTCTAAAGCAAATAACCTGTACATGTAGGCCTATATCAGAACCCATATCGTTAATTTTGTAAATTTGAGATATCATTTGATTATTGATTAAAAAGATAAAGCCTCTTACATTTACCATAAGATATGATATACCTGCACGTGAAATTACATGTATACATGTATAAACTTAAAAAAATCAATTTTTAAAGTGGTAAGACACTAGGGACACGTAAATATTTTCAAGGATGTGTCCCTTTTATTTTACACTGTTTTTGTCTCGCCATTCATCTATACGACAACATTTATTCCTTTTTCATTATTTGTTTGTCATCATCTCCCCAATATTTATTAGCTTATCACAATTTTTGATGTGAAGTATTGTTAAGATTTAATGTGTATTTACATTGTATCTCAGCGGTTAGGATCAATACGGACATCGTATAACGAGTGGCTTACGCGGTGTAAATGTCATCGCAGCAGTATTTGAGGATCAAGTACCATACGATTCTTGAATCGTGTTCTGAGGTTTCTTCAGATTTTTTTGTTTGTGAGGATTATCTGAAGTGTCTTGATGTCAATTTTTGACTCTGCAGGAAGTTTACGTTAAGTGCTTCTACTCGAGAATTATCCATTTGAAACTATTGATAAAGTTATGATATGAATTTTTTTTATGTTTATCAATTCCATGTCCCCTTCTTTGTAGCTTGGCCGGTTTTTGACCTCCCATTTGAAATTTGGAAATGATTTCAATTCTACATTGTTCATGCATATACATGTATGTACATACAGTGGAACCTCGCCTTAAGACCACCTCACTTGGGAGACCACCTCGCTATTAAGACCATCACAATTCAGTCTGTTTATCATTATTTTAGGCTATTTTAACCTCACTTAAAAGATCACCTCACTAATCAGACCAAATTCAGCCAGTCATTAAGGTGGTCTTAATAGCAAAGTTCCACTGTACATGTATTGGTATTTACGCTTTACCCAACTACATTGCTGTTACGTTTAACATTGGGAAGAAAAGTCTAATGTTACAATTTTTGGTGGGGCCTTCGTGGCCGAATGGTCAGAACATTGCGCTTTAAACCACTCAGTCTCTGAGACCTCTTGTCAGCGCGGGTTCGAAGCTCGCTGAAACCTAAACTGATAATGTGAGAAAGTTTGCCAGTTTACTTGCAGATGGCCAATGGTCCCTTCCCGGGTTCATTTGTGATCGGGCTCTCTCCTCCACCAATAAATACTGGTTGCCACCGTATGACTGAAAGATTGGCGAGTATGGCGCAAAGCAAAAACAACAACAACAACAACAAAAAAAACCAAAAGCAATTTATGATAGTTGTGGAATAGTGTACTTTTTTAGAAGTTTTTTTTTTTTTTGGTCAGCTAATGTCTTACAAGTAGAAATAAATTTTGGGCAACAACAATTCCCACTTTTATTTGCTGCAGGAACAAGTCACATTTCCACACCCCTAACTTGAACATAGTTAATCACCAGCTATTTCGGGTATGTTGTGTAAAGGGTTTATAGGTCATTGTAGGCCATATCTAGATCATAAATTACCAGTTAGACAAATTTCTATTCTGCTGAGCCTTCATCTCCAAGTCATAAAATCTTAATAATTTGTGTGTTATCTTTGTAGAGAGTTATAGGTACACAAACAAGGCTAGCACTGCATATGTTAAATGATGTCATTCAGGTGTGTGGTCACAATTTAGATCCTGGAGCTTGTCTGTACATGTGAACACCATGTGGGTTTTGATTGTAATGTTGTTTGACATTGCATACTTTCAAGAATCTTTTGCTTAAAAGGGGACATCACCATATGTGACTATGTCCATGAATTAGGGCCACAGATTTGGCCTTATATGCTTGGCACTTGTGGCCATTAAGCAGGGAGCCCGAGGGTTCTTTAAAAGTCAACACCTACTTTGACACAGGACCTCAGGACCTCGGTTTTTACCGTCTCATCTGAAGGACGGGAGAAGCCAATCGCATTGTGGCATGGAGTCAAATCCATGACCGTGTACCCAGTAAGGTCAAAATGGTAACCACTGACCCTGCTCCGTCCACATGGATGTAATCACAGTCAAAGCTTACCACACAGGCCACAGTGGCACAGGTACATGTTCATTGAGAATTTGAGAGCTGACCTTGCTTGTCTTGACACTGTAAGGTTATAGGTTCGAGTCTAGGCAGATGTAAATGATTTTCCTTGTCCTTTAGGTGGGATAGTAAAATCCAGGGTCCTGTGTCACAGTTGATGTTGGCACATTATAGATCGTGGCTAACTGGCCTTTAGTGCCAAACAGATCTAGGCTAAAATTTTATGCCCCTCAACAGCATTTGATCGTATAAGTGGAAGATTCTTGAAGGGGATGCTAAACAACAACATCCTTGAAAATTTGTTTGTTTTTTTTGTGAAGGTCTGTATATTCTAATTAATGCCTTCTTTTTGCTGAACAAATTTTGTACTGTGCTGTAGATGTAGAAATTACTTTTGAAAGGCGTAGTATAAAATGCCCATAAATAATAAAACCCTCCCCAACTGTGTACGGATATAAAGAATTTAATTGATTCGTCATCAACGACTCAAATTGAATACAAATTTAAACTCGATTCTAAATGAGACAAAAATTCATTCAGGTTGCATGTTTCTCATTTTTGTAAGAAAAGATACCAAAGTCTGTGTTTTTGTGAAGTCGTCCTCTTGAATTACGACTCAAGATATCTCAATTGTGCTCAGACACACGGACATGTATGATACAATATATTTGAACAAGTGAATTTTGACAGCTTTTTTATCGATTCGTTGGGGCAAGTTCTATGCTAATGAGCGATCTAAAGCACGGATCACGAGCGTAGCTTTTCTTTCAGTTGGTGGGATAAATTTCAGTGCCAGGGCTCCTCATGTACGCCACTTTGTATACAAAAGAGACTTTGTTTTTTGTTCTCTGAATGAATCACTGATGGCAAATATTTAATTATTACATAATAAATAGAACTAGGGTCCATGATCAAACATATTGATATAAGATATTTTTCTAAAGAGGAATTAATTTTAACATGTGATTTCTACAAAAATGTATCTATTTGCTGTTTTATGCTGCTTTCAGTAGTATTTGAATAGTATTTAGTCTTTCGGATGAGACAGTGTAAACCGAGGTCCCAAGTCACAGTAGGTGTTAGTACGTTAAAGAACCCTCCCTGTTCTACGGCCATACATTTTGAGTGCCGAGCATGGACATAATTTGTCGCCCTTCACCGGCACATGGTGACATCTCCATATAAATGAAATATTCTTGAGTGGGACGTTAAACAACAATACAACAACAATACCGGTAACTTTTATCATGACATTATATGACTGATGTACAAGTGGAATTCTTAAGAAACAATTCAGATTCAAGTCTGTTTTAGAAAGTCCTCTTAATTTTTCCCGTTCTCCCCAAAATTGGACAACCTTGGGATGATGTGTATGGTACGGTATGGTAAGGTATGGTATGGTATTGTTGTTTAACGTCCCACTCAAGAATATTTCACTCATATGGATACATCACCGTGTGCCGGTGAAGGGCTACAAATTTTGCCTATGCTCAGCACTGCTGGTCGTAGAGCAGGGAGGGTTCTTTAGCGTGCCAACACCTACTGTGATATGGGACCTCAGTTTTTACTGTCTCATCCGAAGGACAGGATCGGCCAACCACGGAGTGGTGCTGTGGGATGATCTGTGTATACATGCATGTCAGACCCAATTGTCACATACATGTAAATTGCACTTCAAATTTGTTTATATTTTTACTACTCATGAGAATGCAATACAAGTAAGATAACATTGCTCAATGACCATAAGTGCTGTGCATACATGTATGCCTAATTAATATTTTTTAGCCCTTCACTGACAAACGATGAAGTCTCCATATAAGTAATTTTTGAGCGGAATTTTAACCAACTAACCAGATAGATGGCTAAGTACATTTTGTACATGCAATTGAAATAGGATGTTGGGAGAGAATTTAAGCATGGGAGTAATATAGTTAGCTAAATACTGGTACCACTGTTCTAAAATGGCATAAAAGGAATACTGTAAATCCAGAAATTTTTGCGGAACTTTATTTTGGCAAGTCGGTAGCCATGCAATTATTCGCAACACTATTTGCACGTGGCTGCTTGTTTAGTATTCTAGGTTTATGTTGTATTGAGCATTTTATTTAGGGTTTGTATATTAAGCGAGACTTTTATTTTATGCGAGTAAGTGCTCTGGCATAATTACGCGGAAATAAAATTCCCCGAATAAAACCGGATTTACAATACTCTCAGACAGGTGGTCTCTACTGGGTGTATTTGTACCCGGGTTCTGTTCTCTTCCAATAATGGCTGGCTATACATGTACCATGTGACTAAAGGATTTTCAATAGTGGAGCAAATAAAACAAAATGAAAAAGCCTATACTTTTACATTTTACAATATACAGACTAATCGTAATATCAAGGTGAGCTAGGTACAGGTCTGTGAGCGAGATAAAAATCTGATACTCGTGACCTATTTTATCCGCTTCAGCGCACAGTAACTCAGACTTAAGGGTAATCTTATACCAAATGAATTTCAAAGCTCTTCTATTTGATAAGTCAGAAAAATCCGTGTCTGAGGATCACCCTCACAAAGTTTTAATTTATGTGACAGTTATATGAAAAGTCGGTGTACACTGCAAACCTTGTGATGAAGTCGATGGGTATTGCTTAACAGCGAGAAGGAGTTTTGTACTTTATTGGGTATTGGGTCAGTTTGACCTTGTAGGATGTTTATTTCAGGTTAAGATCTTTACATACGGTACAATAAAGTGGAACCTTGGTATTAAGACCTCCCAAGTGACTGCATGGCTAAATGTTTTCCGATTAGAGAGGTACAGGAAACCCTCAGTATGTAGACCACCCAAGTGACTGGCAAAACTTGGTTTGATTAATAAGGTAGTCTCCTCAGTGCCATGGAACCTCATTATAAAGACCATCCATGGCTGAACTTAATGTGATCAGTGAGGTGGTCTCCTTAGTCCTAAGTACAGAGGAACCTCCCTATTAAGACCACCCAAGTGACTGGCTAAAAATGGTCTGATTAGTGAGGTGGACTCCAAGTACAGAGGAACCTCGCTATTAAGACCACCCAAGTGACTAAGGATAAACTTGATTTGATTAGTGAAATGGTCTCTTAAAAGAGGGTTTATATAGCCTTTAATAATGATAGACAGACTGAATTTTGATGGTCCCTCATGTGAGGCGGTCTCCAAGGTGAGGTGGTCTTTAGGCAAGGTTCAACTGTACAAAGTGAAATGAAGAGTTGGTCATTGTTCGGAGGTTATTAGATTGATGATGCCCAGACCAAAGTCTCAAATCCAATCTGTGCCGTATTGCTGATTTTTTGGTCAAATGTCAATATCTGTCAGTCTGTCCATAGACATTTTGGTTGGAATTTTTTTTTTGTCTTTGAACCAGAATCTCAACAACTAAGAGGGATCAAAACAATACTTCTTGTAGGTTGTGAGTATAGCTATAATGTTAATTGTTATACCATATGACTTTGTCACTTGTGACCCAGTGACCTTGACCTCATACTTTGACCTACTTCTCTGAACTGCGATATACATTTGTATTGTAGTTCGATAGAAAATTTGAGCGATATATTAAAAATACCTACATGATGAAAATACCAATGTGATGAAATAACAAATTTCCATAAAATCTTCTTTACAAATGACCAGAGTTTCTTCTTTATTTTCAGTTTCGTCAGCCCAGTCATGTGACTGTACAGTGGACTGTGTTAGTAACTGCACCGCTGGAACGTACTATGAGAATGGAACATGTAACACCTGCCCGAGGGGCTACTAGTAAGTTGATATTTCTTTTTCTCAGCCCTCTTATAATGGTGTAAATCTACACTTGAGCTCCAAAGATCCAGAAGCCAATTATCTGGATGTTTCACCTTTTGAACACAATCTCAATGGAACAAATTTTCAAATTGCATTGGTCATTGCAATATGAACATATATGTAATCCGGACACTTCATTTCCCTGTACAATTTCCTTGGGAGCAAAATTGTCCGGATAAATGACGCTCCACTGTAGCTGTATTTGTACAGCAAAAGTAGCTTGATATATACACAACTTCTATAGCAAATCAATGTTTTTTTTCTTTTTTTTACCGATTTCTAGCCCAAAATTCCCAATCCTGAAAATGAAAATAAAATTCAGAAATATATGTTTCAAACACCAGAAATTTATATTGCTGTTAGATTGGTATTGTAATTATAGTCTTATACAAACAAAATAAATGGTCAATAGGGATCAGTTATGACATTTACGAATGGAACATATTTCATAAGAATATACAAACGGTCTTTACGTTTTCTCAAAATGCCACAAAATTCCCAATTCCAGTGCCTGGGCTATATTCCCAAAATAGTAAGAAAAAGGCAGTTAGGTTAATGTGTTTTGACGCCACTTTCGATAATCTTTCAGTCATATTGTGGCAAAGAAAAAGCCTGTAAAACTTTGAAATCTTGTGTTTTGTAATGCATGAATGCCCCCAAAAATTGGCTGTTTTGTGAATAGGGGTGTCTGAAAGTGCTGACCTTGTATGAGGTGGTACATGAGTTGATGACATCATAGATTTGTAGTAAACAACTGACCATAAAGGCTAGTGTAGGCAGGAGATTTAAACAAGACAATAGAGCTAATTTGAAGCCAGTAGTGGACAGTCTCTTGTATTACCTAATGGCTTTTCATAATCTATTTATATGCCAAATTTAATCCTGTGGCCATTTTTAAAAAGATTATGAAAAACAAGTCGAAGTCCACATTAGAGAAAACCATTGCTACAGCCCACTGACTAATGACATTTGTCCCGTTGGAAAGAAATAGTACAGGGAAATTTTCATCCCCGTTTTATTCAAAACTAGGCGAATTTAAAATGGTAAATTCATTGAATAGAATAATAACAAGACTGGGCGAATTTAAAACATTGCAAAACTGTTTACAAGTGCATTAGGGCGAAAATAAATGGGACAAAAATAACCCTGTATCAATACATATATAGAATCTTCTGATTTCACTTCCCTCTTTCCGTCTCTCTTTCTCTCTCAGCAGTACATGAATTAAAATTTCTATGATATGACAATATTTTGATTTAAAAAAATTTTGAGCTCCTCATAGTTTTGGTCTGTCGTCTGTTTGTCTGTCCCTCCTCAAATCTGTAAGTGTGGCCACACCTTTTTAATGGGTCATGTAAAGTACTGTAAATCCAGAAATGTTTGCGGAACTTTTGTTTGGCGAATAAATAGACAGGTACTTTATCGCGTGTGTGCATGTCAGTTTAAAAGTTAATATTGTAAGATGCATGCAGATGTCAAGTTTGTATTTTAAGCGAAAACTTTATTTCTGCGTGTATATGTTCTCTCGTAAATACGTGGAAATAAAATTATCGTGAATAATACTGGATTTACAGTACATGGACATGGCTTAGGAATTCATAGGAATTTACGAATTACTGTAGAATTTCTTTTGGTCATAAGAATGATGAATTAAACACAAAGCTGAAGGGGCTACCATGGCCTTCTGGTTATCATGTTTGTCTTCTGGTTAGAGCCCAAGCCATGCTGCAGTTGGCTGTCCCTGTCTCTTGGATGAGGTCCCATGTTGCAGTACGTGTCAGCACGATAAAGAACCATCCATGCTCTACAGTCATAAGTGCCAAGGAAAGGCAAACTTTGTCCCCCTTCTCCAGCACATGGTGATGTTTCCATATAAGTGAAAGATTCTTGAGTGGGATGTTAAACAACATTACAATACAAAGCTGAAATTTTTGTTAATTAATACTGAACTGTATGTAAATTTCTTTATTTACGAGAGCCTCAGCTCCACTTTTATGGTTTATAACCTAGATGGCCTTATGAGGTATGCAAGTTGTCAAACATCGAAGGATAAACAGAAAAGTGCATGCGTATAATAATATATAACCCATAAATTTCGTTAACAACACTTATTCGTTTTTAAGAGGTAAAATACGCAATTACGCAACACGTTTGTACGAATTCACCTGAAGCTTGCAAGTTTTCTCTCCGCCAAATGACTGAAAGATTGTCAAGCGGGCGGTTAACGTCATATATAAACAAACAATAACACACACACAATAGGGAAAGAATAGGAGTGTTTAACCCTTTCAACACCACAGACTGAAATAGACTGGTCCAGACAATGGAATAGAGCATACCATTCTGATACTTGGGGTTGAAAGGGTTAACGTATTGTTCTCATGCTTACGCCTCTTGCTGATGAATCATTCAAAAATAAATTCTATTCATTAAAAGTTCGTATTTTCTATCGCATCTCATTAATTCTTACAATGGATAATGTCATGATGGCTTTTCGTTTTTTTTTTCGTAGAAATTTTGTTTCTCTTCGCATAATAAAAATAGTCAGGTGTTTTAAGGTTTCGGCTTTGCTTTTAGTTTAGTCTCGAAATGAATGCAAAAGTATCTCACGTTGGCGTACATGTATGTACCTTAATGTGATTTAATTCCCAAGGGGCCGATAGAACTTCATTATTGAATTTAATGAGGTTCAACGGGAAATGTTTACCTTCATGCATAGCCATTCGGCTTCGTTTTGCACCCACAATAGACTTTTTTTAAAAAAAAAAAAAGAAAGAAAATCAATGCATAGGGTAATTTGTATCTCGGCATACCCAGGTGGCAGATTAATTCAATACGAAATAGAACGTCAGTTAGGCTAATGGGTTACTGTTGTGTTGTTCTATGGATCAGCGCTGTAATGGAGTTGTGCTTTTGTCTCTCATCAGGACAAGAGGGTTTAAAAACTTATTTTAATGGAAATGTAAGAATGAAAATTATCTACAAATGGTTGAGGCTTGTGGTTCAACGGTGAAGGTCATTTGTGAATGCATAAAAAATGGTAGAGTTTGAGTAACAATGTATTCCCATATTTTGTGAGGTTACACCTTTCAGAAGACCATTTATTTTCTCACCTTTCATCAGTGAGGATGAGACAGTATAAAAACCAAGGTCCCATGTCACAGTAGGTTTTGGCATGTTTTAAAAACCTTCCCTTCTCTAGGGCCATAATTAAGTGCCTAGCGGAGGCAAAATTTTTGTCCCTTCACCGGCACACAGTGACGTCTCGATATGAGTGAAAGATTTATGAGATGGACGTGAAACAACAATACAACCAATTTAAGGAAGGTTGTTGGTTTCTTCCCCCGGTATATTCGTAACCGGATTCTTTCCCCCACCAATAAAAAATGACTGAAAGCTTGTTTCATGTGATGTTAAGCAAAACAAAACATTAAAAAAAAGTCTCAGGCGACATGAACTCATTCTGGAATAGAAACCTATCGAAGAGATGTGTACGTTATGTTTCACAGCATACATGGCTAATGCTGTCAGTCAAGTTATTTTGAGCACATCCATTTATTTACCAAAACAATCATCGATACATTTTTACGATTTTGCGAGCTTTAGAATATGGCAAATTAAAAGCCTCTTTTGTGCTGCTAAAGAGATCGAGAATCAATTTTGCTTGTTGGTTCTGTTCGACTCCGACATCCATTTTAATTTCCTTGTTATTAGCACATGACTGTTAACAGCACCGGTGATTGATTTCTGCTCAAATGATTTTGTTATTTAGTCGCATGTAATCAAAACGGAATCGCAAGATTTTGTTGTATGGTTGACGACATGTCGTAATGGTTTGTTGTGTTGATCTCTGCTTTAATGATGTCTTTAACGATCGGCCGATATTGTAAAGGTATATCCGTATCTTACTAGCAGTGATTAGAGAGCGCAGCAGTTTTGCAAATGCACATGACTTAAAAAGAGGCATTACGATGGGTAGTGATTAACATGTTTCATGTTTTGTGGTAGTCTATTGTCAGTTCCTTTGGGATCCTGAGATCCCATGTCACAATAGTTGTTGGCATGTTAAAGAACCCTCCCTTCTCTACGGCCACAAGTATCCAGCGTAGGCAAAATTTGTCGCCCTTCACCTGCACACAGTGACATCTCCATACAAGTGAAAGATTCTTGAGTTGGACGTTAATTAAACAACAGTCCAACCGACCAACTAACATGAAGTTCGGTTTTGAGGTAACTGGTATTCGTGACCATACGATCCCTGTTTAGCTCTCTGAAAATGATGTTAAATGAATAATTGATACGGAAATGTCACGGTTGACTCGATTGTTTTCACATTATCAGTGCCAAACAACAGTAATGGTAAATTTGATATGGTCATCTGCCTGTATTAACTACCTGTCAAGACTAAGATCGATAATTCTGTATCTGGGACATCAATAATTAAGGGTAGCAGTATTTGTAAACAGATGCTGCTAGATAGTCTGTAGGTCTACTGTTTATTATTTTTTGTCGGTCAGCTTTCTGGATGCAGGGTGGTCATGTCTTCTTGATAGAGTACCCACCTCTAGATTGGAGGGTCAAGGTTTCAAGTCCAAACTACAGTAAAACAAGTTACTTGACCTTTCAGGGGATTAGACACAGGGGGTTTAATTCCAGAAGGGGATTTGCTCTGCTCTAAATTTGAACCCTTAAAGGAACAGCTACAATATTTTATTGTCTTTACTGGAAAACTTCAGAAATAAAACAAAAAGATATGTTGAGGATGTATAGATTTCCAACTGTGGCCATGGCCTACTGGGTTAGAGTGTTTGTCCTCTGAACAAGAGGTCCAGGGTTCGAGCCCCAGCGGTCGGCCGTCCCTGTCTTTCAGATGAGACAGTAAAAACAGTGGTCCGGTGTCACAGCAGGTGTCGACACATTAAAGAACCCTCCCTGCTCTACGCCCATAAGTGCTGAGCATAGGCAAAATTGGTCTCCCTTCACTGGCCCATGGTGACTTCTCCATATAAGTGAAAGATTCTTGAGTGGGAAGTTAAACAACAAATAAAACAACCAACCACCCTATATAGATCGGCTTTTTACCACCACGATGATATAATAGAAATAATCTCAAAAGTAGTAAGTAAAAACAGCTATCAAACACATCAATATAGGTCTAAGTTACAAGATCTTGAATCCAATGATAGACAGGGTATCCATTTAAAAAATTCTGATATCCCTATGTACTTCATCGATGTTGGAGGGTCGTTAATACTGCTGTTTGTATACAACAAGATTACAAAGTGTCGCCTTAAATGCTATCATCTATTACACAGCCATCAACGACCTCTTATTCAAATGGCTAATGTGACAAATTTAATAGAACGCTAAACAAATTAGATATGTATATCCAAAAAAGACTCCCGATAATTGATACCACTATTGGAAAGCGATTTCCTTTTGTCAGATTTCATCATAATCATGTTTTCCACATTTTCGATCGGAAAAGTCTCGTGAAGAGTTATGTAATCATGGATGAAGGCTTGAATAGCGGAATTTTGATCTATTTAAATGCCTGACTTCACGATCTGAAATCGTATGACATTTGCGATTTACATAAATGGTATATATATCTCAGTTCGAATATTAGAACTGCACCTGAACATCGTAAAATTTCATCATTGAGCTTGTAGATAAATGTGTGGTCATTCAGGAGATGTTTTTAAAAATATTTAAAATAACGTTGACTTTAAACATCAGGCATAAGTACAGTACCACCTCCGAATGGACACTAATATTATTGAATTCCTCACTATTGGTTAACAAACTTCCCAAAAGGGACCTTATACATCTGGATAATATGCCAGGGAATGAAGGCGTCCAAATAAGGGAGAGGGAGCTCGATCGCTGTATCTCTAAGAAAAGTTTCTATGGCATTAAAGGCTTTTTTTTGTAGTACGGTATAATGATTGATACAAGCTCACTGTTGTTAAGACAACATTTACACTGTAGATGTGGAAACATTTGGAATTTATATATTTTCTCTCAATATCTTTAATTTTTAGTATTGTTTATTACTTTCTTTTACATTTGGAAAATGGTATTTAACAGTCCAAAATGCCCATAAAGAATTCCTAATGAGTAAATTTTAATTTCACACTTGAATGAATATATCTATATAGAGCGTGTTTATTGCCATTTAAAAAATTACTCCTTTCACAGAAAATCTGAAATTGTCCTTGCATGGCACCGTTTTGCATTTTTAAGACAGCAATTTGAATACGAGTAAAAAGTCAACCACTTCACTTAACGCCATTTTACTGATCAATCTAACATACAAAACTGGTCCACTTCGAATTTAAAGAAATGAAAAAAGAACAAGATTTTATCAGTGAATTGAACAAATCAAGGCGAAATTGATTAGGACTCTATTTACAGTAAACAAAAGTCTCTATTTACCCTTACATGTATGTCAATTTTTTGGGTAGGCCACATTTTAATTAGCCTGTTTAAAAAAAAAGATGGGATCTTTGAAACTCGTATTAACACTTTGCTAAGAACTTTTGGTCCCTAGAAATCATTCTTTTCAATACGTTCATACAAATTTGAAGTGTCCATTTTACAAACATTGAAATTGACATACTGATAATTCTTAGTTAGAGTCCTCCAAGATTCATAATAGAAATGGAATAATTAATTTTTTTCCCTCACTGCATTGAAATGGGATTACGATTTACTTTTTAGAGCTTTTAAACTTTGAAATATATGTACATGTACATATACCATGATCGGTCGATATAAATTGAAGTCCAGGGCAATTGAAATTCATCTTGGGCTAGACATGTATCATTTGATCAGTTGGTCTGATGGTTGTGTTGTTGTTCAACGTTCCACTCAAGAATCTTTCACTAATGTGGAGACGTCACCAAGCCTGGTAAAGTGCATCATATTTGACGTGTACTCTTCACTTCTGTCCTTTGAGCAGTAACGGCTGGTTCTTTACCGCTTCGACACGGGACCTCAGCTCTACTGTCTCATCCGAGGACAAGAAATGCCAGCTGTAGCAAATGCCGATTCAAACCAATGACCTTACCGACCTTGACCTATTTCCATGGGGGATATTTTTCAGTCTCATAGGGGAGACTAAATATTACTAAGAAGTGTTAGGAAAATTAAAGATTTTTCAGTGGGGAAGTATGCATTTTTTCTCGAGAAATTATCAAATTTTTCGTAAAAAATAGGGAGTCTCCATATCTTTGGAGGAGATTTGGCAAGTATGGACTTGATAAAACAGTGTATATTAAATTAGAACATTTTGTACCTTTAGCTGAGGGGCATTTTTCACGAAAAATTATAGGATATGATCACTCGTAATCTGACGTGAACAATAGGCTGTACACCATAAAACTTAAGAATTTACTTAAATCTGAGTCTTTTCTCAACTTTGGATTCTCAGTCAATCAGAATTCAGTTTGCATTTGAGTTGAGAAAATGCTAAGGCTTTTAAAGTTTATTGGTACCCATACCTGCTTTTAGTTTTCTAATCCTTTACACTGTGAGATAAAAAAACTGAAAGATTTATAAATCACCGAGGAGAAAAATCGCTACATATTTTTGTACTTCATCGAAAAGTAATCGAACCTTTGAGCTCAACTCTACAGTCTTGAGACAAGAATTCTACTTAGGACAAACTCAAGCTGTTTGTGAATTCACGAGATGTGCATGTAAGTTGTGAGTGACGAAAAGTGGTTACATTTTGACGTCAAATTTGATTTATCATCTACCTTGCACAACTAACCTGACTGTTTAGTTCTCCTTTACTTAACAATTTTGAAGTATCTTGACTTATGTCAGAGTTTATAAATTTTAACGCATTTACGACTCGCATTAATCATTCCATGTCCCGACCTCGTATCAACAAGAGTTACATGTGTTATTTATGACAGGTAAAAAAAAGGATTTAAGAAAAAAAAACCCCAAACTGGAAATAATATTTAACAATGGAAGTTGAAAGGAAATAAGTGACAAAACAGTGATTGATTGAAACATTTCTAAATGCACCAATATGTTAAGGAAAGCTCACTACTCAGTGGCTAAAAGTACCAAGTATAGGCCACTCCATGGCTGAGTGGTTAGCATGTTCGATTTCGAATCGAATCGTCCGGGGTTTGAATCCGCACAGGTCCACTCCGCGGTTGCCTGTCCCTGTCTTTCGCATGAGACCGTAAATACCGAGGTCCCTTGTCACAGTAGGTGTTGGCACGTTAAAGAACCTTCCTTGCTCTATGGCCAGCAGTGCGGAGCATAGGCAAAATTTGTCGCCCTTCACCGGCACACGGTGACGTCTCCATATGAGTGAAATATTCTTGAGCGGGACATTAAACAATAATACAACAAGAACATAGCCCAAATTTCTCGCCCTTTGACGGTATACATTGATGACTCCAGAGTAGGATACATGGGTATAAGACACCTATTTACTGTATAACGATCTTGACCTATTTCACTAAATAAACCATTTTATGTGTCAAAGTATTTTCTGGCACTTATTCATTTATTCTTCAGTCCGGGTATCTGTACTTGAGACTGATAAAACAGAAAAACACCCTTTTTATAAAGAAAAAATTCTGTCACCCAGTAAATGATAAAAAAATTTTCATGATGAAAGTAAAGGCCATGTAAAAAAAAAATTGAATTTGTTTAAATGACCTTGATCTTACCGTACCTCATTAGCTGCCATTTTCTGTGTCATGGCTTATTGTTTTATATGCATTTTTCATCAATTATTTTTTTTGGTAGTCTCTCATTTTTATAAGGAAATTTGACACCGATTCGGAGACATTGAATACCTTATTACCTGTAATGCAAATCATAGGTATGAGCCTGTACTTTTAAAACTGCAGAAGTTATTTAACCTGCATTATTAGCATGGATCTAGATACGTGGTTTGCTGTCTGGGTTTTTATTGCAGGTGTTTGGATCTATTTATCATGTGATATTGATTTTGGGGTAAATCCTATGTAATTATCACCATTGTAGTGACAGATATAGACACCTGCCAAAAGTATAGGTATAAAAGATGAAATTTTGTTTTCAACATCATCAAGAAAATAAACAAATACTGTCTAAACCTATTGTAGAGACTGTCCAAAGGTAGGGAGCGACATGGTCACATAGTACAGGTGGTCTCTGAATTCAGGTGGTTTTTATAGGAAAAAAAACATTTTGGGAACTATCTTATTTGATCACATAAGACCAGTATGTCTTTTCAAAGGCTT